>JACXGM010024122.1:0-15874 GCA_016801145.1 Umbra pygmaea
GTTATACTGCTCTAGAAACATTTAACACAGTCCCTGTTATACTGCTCTCAAAACATTTAACACAGTCCCTGCACAAGAATGATTGTCTTAGACACGTTAACACCAGCTTTCTGCAGGAGAGCCAAAAACGCCAAATTTGAATTGCAGATGGTCCTACTAAATTTAATTAATGTTTTTTTTCTCAACAAATAGCCTTCACAAGCCGAAGCAATGTAACAAAAATATATCAATGTAAAGATTTGTATAACATTGACTTGAAACTCATCACTGGTCATCACTATTGGCTGTTGTCACTCAATCTGCCATATTTTAATTGATTTAGCCCAATGGATTATTGATGAAGCTCTTTAAACCGCTGTTACCTCCCCAGGCCAGACAAAACCCAAAGAGTAGGAAGGGCAGAACTGGAGAACGAAGGAGTTTTCTAATGGAGGATAACAAAGTGGGGCTGATCAAACGAAGTTTAAACGAGAATAAAGAGGTCTGAAAAGCCATTGCCAACCTTTGCACTACGCCACCAAAGCTTAATTGCGTTGTCTGCTCGTCAGGTTTGAGGCAGATAACACAAATGTCGATCAATAACCATTTCTTATCCTCACCCTTCATCTGCTCTTTATCAAAGGGCAAAAGCACCTCTTCACATGGGATCCTGCCAAGATAACCACCTGTTCTGAACAGGTCTTACCTGGTTCTATCTTCTCCTTGCTTTCCATCCCTCCAGCAATTTGTCTTTGTGTCCGTCCATCTGTCTGTATGCCAAGTCTACGTTGAGTCTGAACTCTGAACCTCATATCGCTACACAGCATCACTGAGAGTTGAGCATTACCAAGAGTCGGTTGTGAGAATACAAATGCATCTCAGCTTAGCTGGCAGTGTTGTTGACACATGAAATCAGAGGGAGGTTGGAAAAACATCTGCCCTCTGTTTGGAGCGAGATGAGGACGCGCAGAGAGACAAACAGAGTATAGAAGACGTAGACAGATGGTGTGATTTGGTATCTCCGTCTTCCCTCTAAATTACTCACTGGCTGCTAATGCGTTCTTGTTTAAAAGTTTTACCGAATTGGCTCGTTAACCTGCTTAAATGTTTCAAAACGAAAGAACCTCTGAGGCTGGTAGCATTTAACTCCTCTTTTTTCCATGTTCATTAGACGTTATTTATTTAAATGGTGCTATTTTTTTCTGTTGATATAATTATACAGGCTCCCATGACCCCACGCGCCTCGCCTCCCCCTCTCCAAACCGTCTGAACGGGAGACCCTGTTAGTATTCATGTGACTCCTTCACACAACCCCTCTCTTTTAAGTGAAGGATACAGATGGGGGGGTATAAATAACTCATGACCTTCACACGGAGTTAACACCACAATGCTGCTCCAAGTTTGGAGTCTCTAACTAAATAATTTGTGATGAGGTGTCGTATTAGATACAGTATATACTTTTTCAAAAATTCTTGTGACACTTACCGGTATATTTGAATACTTAAGGTATATCACTGTGTAATGGAAAAACACAGGTCTGCCATAGGATTTAACTCAAATCCTTTTTGGAGCAGGAAGATTATTTAGGATCCATCACCAAAATCCCCCCTGGAAACGTAATACCATTAATAAAGTTATGATAAATCTCATAGAGGCAGAGTAGATCTCAATACTGCGTGAACTGAACCTCCTCTAGGCAAGTGTTTGCGCTTGATTAAAACATCTCATTCAGACACCTGGGATAGCAGTCCCACAGAGTCCTGTTCTATTGACTTTCAGTTAAACACGTATATTTCCCGTTTTCCCCTTTCTTAGATCAATAGTTGGACAGTTTCTGTCTAGGGACAGTCAGTTCTCAAAGGAGCAGCAGGCAGGTCGGGCTTGTCAGGGCTATTCTGCACTCTAACTGACGGAGATCATTTTGGTACTCAGAATTCAAGTAATGAGTCATTTATTCTGATGGCCCCAATTAGGATGATGTCCATAAGAGAATACAGCAGAGATCACTGTCTTTCAAAAAATGTAATTCTAATAAATATCCATACAAAGTAGTAACAATTGCAGCCACATACTATAGAACCTCCGCTAGCCTGAACTTGAAGTGCTGCTACCATTTACTTGATAAAACCCATTTCAAGCTGTATCTCCATATCCTGAGGTATCATGAAGTACAGAGGCATATTTCCTCAGGGGCTGAATGGTAATTGAATGTGAGGATAAATGTTTTAACTGACAAATCCTGCTGTGAGATGTATTTGATAATTTTGTGTGCTGTGTGTGCCTTGAGAGGTGGATGTAGCGTTTTACTTTGAACGCCTATCCACTTTACAGAGGCTCAGATAGCATATTAAGTTGCCCCATGCTAGTGCAGACCGCCACTTCCTGTCCTCCCTGTGTCTCCACCCTGATGGCTTCTCAAAATCGGGGAGGAGGGGCAGTGGCATTTTACATCTAAGCGGCGGCCCCTGAGCTCGAGAAAGATACGGCTCTTGCGCTAGATTGCTCATACCCACCACCCGTCATAAAGGCACCTGCTTGTGTGTTGATGTTAATTTGTTTGGACATAATGGTTTATAATTCAATTCCACTACAGAATTAACTTCCAGTACAAGAAGCTATTAGCTGGGGAGATAGGGATCGTCACAGGTCTATCCCAGGTAAATGGTAAACCTTTCACACTCGCCATATAAATAGATAAGGGACAAGGGTTATTGTGTTTTGAGGATGGCGTTGAAAACCCAATCTTGGGTTCCGAGGTGCATTTGTCATCAGCATAGAATGCAATATGATTTCCTCAGGTCTGATGTAGCATGAATATTTTTCTCTTTCGGTTAATGAAATGTGCCCCCACAGACACACACACACAAACACATCTTGCTCCCCCCCACCGCCTGTAAGACTGTGCTCTGACTTGTAAGTAGCTTATCTCAGGGGTAGTTGTGTTTATACGAGGTGTCCTGCAGGGGCTGTTTGAGGGGCTTTACACATGTAACGGCGTTCTGCATATCTCCTAATCAAATAGGCCACCATCAGGTTATTGTATTGCCAATTAATGTTCAAAGGAACACAATTCCAAATATTTTGTATTTCTTTTGATCAATGGTTTTCAAACAAGATATATTGAATTATCTTACTGTGCATGGATGCAATTTTTTAGAAATAAGTGAAATACCAATTATTTTCTCCACCATAGTTCCAGTTGAAGTTAAATGAGATGCTGAAGTAGGAGTGAAAATTGTATTTGTTTGTTTGGTGTGGTGGGGGGTCACGATCACAGACTGTTGTTCCTCTGCCATGTCAACGGCAATCACTGGCTGAGTGAAGCTCGCTGTCGTCTGGTGTTAGGAGCGAAGGCAGCGTTGCACTCTGTGGAACAATCAATTGGGAGCGGGGGTGTACTCAGAGAAAGTCTGGATGCATGTCAGAGACCCCATGCTACACATAATAGTCACAAAACGAGGAAATAGGGATGACTATGCATCCTGGTCCTTTACAGATGGATGAGGGAGAAGGAGGCTAAGGGGCGTTTTACACTTTTTTCACACTGACAAGTGTGTTTCGTCCCATCAGGGGTTGCCGTAGGTGTAAGATTGTTATGTAAGGTTTACGTTTTGTAGGACATTTTTGAGGTTGGTGGGATTAATACATTTTGTGATTCCAGATTGCACCTGTGTTTCATTTCAATATATACTATACTAAAAGTATAAAAACTTTTTTCAATAAAAACTATACTAATATAGTTCAAAGTTTTTCAATAAAAACTATACTAATATATACTATACTATTTACTACGAACCCAACAATGACTCGGTTACATTGGTGACAGCGGTGTGAATTAAGTGTTTCAAAATGTACAAGGAACCAATGGATAGCTTGAATATATTTTTTATATTTTTTTTACAAGTAGCTAGCTAAGCCTACTTTCTACTTTCTTTTTAGATTTATTTTCTGTAAAGCACTTTGGTCAGCCTAGTGGCTTTTGTAAATGCGCTATATAAATAAAATGACCTTGACCTTGACCTAAGCCAGTATAAGTGTTAGTTTAGCTAGTGGACCGCTTTAGAGTTGGCCTGTTGGCCCGCCCACGGGCACCACATTAACATTTTTAGGTTTATGTTGCAGAGATCAACAAGTTAGTCTGGAAATGCCTCAAGAACTATGGCGACAGAGCATAATGAAAAATGTAGGAGTCTTCTCAATGGTCTGGATCCTGTTTTGAGATCAAAGTGCCATGAGCAGGGAACAACTGACTTGGATGAGGCGCTGGTTATTGCAAGAAGAAAAAACAAAAGGCTCAAATCTAGTACTGGCCAAACTGAGGTTCCATCCATCCATTTTCGTCCACTTATCCGGGATCGGGTCACGGGGGCAGCAGCTCCAGCAGGGGACCCCAAACTTCCTTTTCCCGAGCCACATTAACCAGCTCTGACTGGAGGATCCGGAGGCGTTCGCAGGCCAGGTTGGAGATATAATCTCACCACCTAGTCCTGGGTCTTCCCAGAGGCCTCCTCCCAGTTGGACGTGACTGGAACACCTCCCTACGTAGGCACCCAGGGGGCATCCTTACCAGATGCTCAAACCACCTCAACTGGCTCCTTTCGACGCAAAGGAGCAGCGGCTCTACTCTGAGATCCTCACGGATTACTGAGCTTCTCACCCTAAGGGAGAAGCCAGCCAACCTCCTGAGGAAACCCATTTTGGCCGCTTGTACCCTGGATCTCATTTTTTCGGTCATCACTCAGCGTTCCTGACCATAGGTGAGGGTAGGAACAAAAACTGCCCGGTAGAGCTCTGGCTCAGCTCTCTTTGTCACAATGGTGCAATACATTAAGTGTAATACTGCCCCCACTGCTCCGATTCTTCAACCAATCTCCCGCTCCATTGTTACCTCACTCGTGAACAAGACCCCAAGGTATTTGAACTCCTTCACTTGGGGTAAGGACACATTCCCTACCTGGAGTAGGCACTCCATCGGTTTCCTGCTGAGAACCATGGCCCCAGATTTAGAGGTGCTGATCCTCATCCCAGCCGCTTCACTCGGCTGCGAACCGATCCAGTGACTGCTGAAGGTCACAGGCCGATGATGCCATCAGGACCACATCATCTGCAAAAAGTAACGATGAGATCCTCAGCCCACCGAACTGCAACCCATCTCCACCCCAACTACGCCTCGATATCCTGTCCATAAATACTACAAACAGGATTGGTGACAAAGCGCAGCCCTGGTGGAGAGCAACCCTCACCTGAAACGAGTCTAACTTACTGACGTGAGATTTGATGGCCCTAAGAAGGGACCCCCTCACCCCATACTCCAGCAGCACCTCCCACAGTATCTCCCGGGGGACCCGGTCATACGCCTTCTCCAAATCCACAAAACACATGTAGACAGGATGGACATACTCCCAGGCCCCCTCCAGGATCCTTGGAGAGTAAAGATCTGATCAGTTGTTCCACGACCAGGACGGAATCCAGATTTTTCCTCTTCAACCTGAGGTTCGACTATCGCCCGACACTTCTTTCCAACACCTTATAGTAGACTTTACCAGGGAGGCTAAGAAGTGTGATACCCCTGTAATTGGCACACACCCTCTGGTCCCCATTTTTGAACATGGGAACCACCACCCCAGTCTGCCACTCCTTTGGCACTGTCCCAGACTTCCACACAATGTTAAAGAGGCATGTCAGCCAAGACAGCCCCTCCACACCCAGAGCTTTGGGCATTTCTGGACAGACCTCATCAATCCCTGGGGCTTTGCCACTGTGGAGTTGTTTGACTACCTCAGTGACTTCCAAACCAAGGGTGGGTGGCAAAATGTTCGCTCGTCAGCAAGAGGTTGCTGTCGATACAACTGTGGGGAGCATGGTAACTGGGTAACCACGGGACTCTAAGAGGCCACTCATTAGAATGTTGGTCCTTCTCCACAAGGGATGACAAGCAGACTGGTGCCCGAGGGCATGAGTTCTATCCCAGGGGAGCGCCTAGAGGGCAGAGCCCGAGTCTGTGGATAATTATTATGATGAAGAACAAAGGAGGTGCAAAGTGCACTTCAGATGACCTAAAAGGGAGGAAATACAATTTAATCAGGGAAACGAGATGTAGCTGATGTGAGATGGCCCAAACACCTTCTCTTCAAGAGGGCCCGTTAACCAATAATATATACCACAATATGTACATAGAACATTCCGTTGGGTAAAAAATGATGTCAACGACAAAATGCCTAATTCTTATGTAAGGGGTGTTATTGAGGGGTCAGAGATACCAATGTCAGTGGACTCAGGGTCTAGTGTCTCCTTGATTAGTGCTGATTTTCATATGTTTGTGCCAGCTCTACATGGTCGCCCATTGAATAAGGACTATTTCTCTGCTTGGGTTGAAAATGGTCAGACACTTGACACATTAGGAACCATCACATTATCACTTCAACTGAGCTCCAGAACATGGCAACATGTGCTCCGGGATGCTACACAAAACATCCTACTGGGCTGCGATTTTCTTTGTAAGATTCACACACTTTTTGACGTTGGACCAGCCCTGCTACAACTTTGGGGTGTCAGTGTCCCCCTACTTACTGGTAAGTACATGATCCTTATGTCAGAAACAATGCTCAGGTAAGCCGTGGCATTTAGACGATGCCCTCTTGGCACAGTTTAGGCCCCTTAGTGCCAATTGGGCATCATCTTCTCATTCTGTTTACACCAAATTCTGACTCTGCCATCTGAATGTCTCAACAGAAATCGAGACTCATCAGACCAAGCAACATTTTTCCAGTCTTCAACTGTCCAATTTTGGTGAGCTCTTGCAAATTGTAGCCTTTTTTTCCTATTTGTAGTGGAGATGAGTGGTACCCGGTGGGGTCTTCTGCTGTTGTAGCCCATCCGCCTCAAGGTTGTGCATGTTGTGGCTTCACAAATGCTTTGCTTCATACCTCGGTTGTAACGAGTGGTTATTTCAGTCAAAGTTGCCCTTCTATCAATTTGTTACCCATTCTCCTCTGACCTCTAGCATCAAAAAGGCATTTTTGACCACAGGACTGCTGCATACTGGATGTTTTTCCCTTTTCACACCATTTTTTTGTAAACCCTAGAAATGGTTGTGCGTGAAAATCCCAGTAACTGAGCAGATTGTTAAATTCTCAGACCGGCCCGTCTGGCACCAACCACCATGCCACGCTCAAAATTGCTTAAATCACCTTTCTTTCCCATTCTGACATTCAGTTTGGAGTTCAGGAGATTGTCTTGACAAGGACCACACCCCTAAATACATTGAAGCAACTGCCATGTGATTGGTTGAGTAGATAGTTGCATTAATGAGGAATTGAACGGGTGTTCCTAATAATCCTTTAGGTGAGTGTATATGTATGTCCATTTATGTGTAAATAAAACCCTGAAATAGCATTTTAACCCTTCACTATATTCACAAATAATATATTCGCACATTAAGAGGTTATTGGTGGATTTTTCGACTCCGTCCAGCTTACAGGTCAACTCCATCAGACATAGAACCTGACAGAGTTGACGTCTGATGGAGTTGACGTAAGGGCATGTATTTTTCTGCAAAAACATGAATTGTTCACTGTAGCTAGCTAGTTTTTCCTCAGTTGCTAGCTGTCCCAATAACCTCACCAAAGTGCTTAAAGTCAATCCACTATGTGAAGTATCTTAACAGAAAGATTGTTCTGCCCTGTATATATTTTTTGTTTTTTGTTTTTGAAAGTTCTAACTTTTATTTTAAAAAATCGTTAATCCATTAACTGTTGTAAGACTTTTATTTTGACACCACCTTTAAGCTAGCAAAGGAACAGTAAGTAAAAAAGCAGCTAGGAGAAAGATGGTATGGTGGTAGCTGTGTGGGTTTCTTTAATTTGAGCTGTGCATTTCCTTCAGAGAGCAATGACTGTAAGTCTTCCATTTATATGTTTTTGTTAACTTACTTGATAGTCAAGTTTTTGGCTAAGTCTAAGTTTGTATGTTACGTCACTTTGTTGGCTAGTTCTAAGTTGTACAAAAATGAATTATTTGTATTATTACAGCTATGAAGATAACAACAGTTGAGACACACATTTGTTGCTATCAATCCTGATGTTTGCTTTGCTAATAGCAATCCTTTAAGTCTGAGAGCTTTGTATTTTTTGTGTCTTCTTTTTAGTTTCACTCTGAATCATTGATGTCAAGCGTAGGAGTAATCCAGATTGCCGTCCTGAGAATAACATAAAGGATTCTCCTGTCAATTCAGCCGCTGGCATGATAGAATTTGCTAAGTATTTAGCCCGAAGGGAATTATTAACTACAGGGCTTATGAAATTTGATGACCAGCCTGAGAGCTTCGGAGCATGGCAGTCCTCTTTCTTTAATGCCACTCAGGGCATAGAGCTAACAGCCAGTGAAGAGCTACATCTACTGGTAAAATGGCTAGAAACAGAGTCATCACAGCATGTTAAAAGAATTCGGGCCGCCCATGTCACAAACCCTCAAGCTGCACTTCAGTTATCCTGGACAAGACTCCAAGAATGCTACGCCACAACTGAAGCGATTGAGAATGCCCTGTTAAAGCGGCTGGAGAGTTTTCCTCGTCTCACTTTGAAAGAAAACATCAAACTGAGAGAACTCAGTGACTTGCTCATGGAGCTACTCACAGCTAAAGAGGATGGGTATTTGCCTGGTCTTAGTTATTTTGACAGGGCATTAACCCCATCATGGAAAAATTGCCAATGAGCCTACAGGAGAAATGGCTTTCTGCTGGTTCAAGATATAAAGAAGAACACAGTGTATGCTTTCCCCATTCTATGTTTTTGTTGACTTTGTGAACAATCAGGCTAGAAGAGAAAAAATGATCCTAGCTTTGTCTTAACAAACAACAGCCGCACTCCATACAGCAGTGAAAGGCACATAGTAAAGCGTGATGAAGTCAAGACCGCTATATCCGTCCGTAAGACGGATGTACTATCAACAGCAGATTCAAGCGCGACAGAGCACAAACAGACAAGACAGGTGGTAGGGATCTAGCTAGATTCTGTCCACTTCATAACAAAGCTCATCCTCTGGACAGATGCAGAGCCTTTAAATTGAAGACTTTGACAGAACGAAATAACATATTAAAGGAACACAGAAGATGTTTCAAGTGCTGCTCTGCTACTCATATGGCTAGAGAATGTTCAACGGAACTAAAATGCAATGAGTTCCAGAGTGAACGACACTGCACCACTATGCATCCAGACACCACCGTCTCACTAGTGGCATATCCTGTGATGGAACCAGATACAGAGCAAAAAAACAACTCCCCTCCAGAGGTGACTTCAAAGTGTACTGAGGTCTGCGGAGGTCTCCCAGCGTGATCCTGTGCAAAAATATGCTTGGTTCAAGTTTACCCACGAGGACAACAAGAACGCTCAGTCAAGATGTACGCTATCCTTGATGATCAGAGTAATCTTTCTCTGGTTAGATCTGAGTTTTTCCAGCTCTTCGGCATCCAAGGCACCCTTTCGCCTTATCTGATGAGGACCTGTGCTGGCACCACTGAAATGATTGGAAGAAAGGCAGCAGGGTTTCAGATAGAAGCAATTAATGGTGAAGTGTGTTTAGACTTACACCCACTCATTGAATGCAATGAGATCATGAGCAATAGAACAGAAATCCCTTCACCTGAAGTTGCTCTATCACACGCTCATCTGAGACCTGTAGCTCCTTACATCCCAGAGATTGATCCTAGAGCACATATCCTAATATTGCTGGGGAGAGACCTGATACGTGTTCACAAGGTGAGACAACAAATTGATGGTCCCCATAATGCACCTTTTGCCCAGCGTTTGGATTTGGGGTGGGTGATATTGGGGGAAGTTTGCATTGACAGTGCCCACAGACCCACTGTAGCTGTCTTCAAAACGAATGTCCTACAGAACAGACGTCCATCTTTTCTGACACCATGTCAGAAACACATCTGTGCTAAAGAGAAAACAAGTTATGGCGGGGAGCACAAGCACAGTAGCTACATGCAACCATCCAACCAGTCTGCTGTTTGTGTCTGCAGAGGCTCAAATCGGACTAAGAGTGTTCATGAGAATAGAAAATAATGACAAACCTGCCTTGTCTTTTGAGGATGAAAAGGAAGAGTGCCGGAAGAGTTTCACCAAAATGAACAAAGCAGCTGGGTTGCCCCCCTACCTTTCAAGGCAGCCAGGCCTTCCAAATAACCAAACTCAAGCCCTCTCCCGCCTCCACTCCTTGCAGTGCACACTGAACAAAAATCAGGAAATGAAAGAACAGTTTGTTGCTTTCATAAAAAAGCTCTTTGACAACAGTCATGCAGAGGAAGCACCTCCTCTCTGTGGAGATGAAGAGTGTTGGTACTTACCCATTTTTGGGGTGTATCACCCCCAGAAGCCTGGCCAAATTAGAGTAGTTTTTAACTCAAGCGCACAAGAAGATGGCATTTCTCCTAACAACGTGCTGCTCTCAGGCCCTGACCTAAATAACTCCCTCCTCGGAGTGCTTCTCAGGTTTAGAAAGGATCTTGTGGCTGACTGCTGACATCCGACAAATGTTCTACGGTTTCATGGTGAGAGAAGACCACAGAAACTATTTAAGATTCCTCTGGCACAAGCACAATGACCTGAACAAGGAGGTAGCAGAGTTCCGCATGCGTGTGCATGTTTTCTGGAACAACCCATCTCCGGTAGTGGCTATCTATGGTCTTCGAAGAGCCGCCCAAGAAGGTGAGCAGAAACATGGAACGGAATCACACCAGTTTGTTGAAAGAAACTTTTATATGTGGATGACGGGCTCATCTCTCTCCCGACTGAAACTGAGGCTATCGATCGGCTTAAGCGTACACAAGCATCACTGGCCGAGTCCAATCTAAAACTGCACAAAATTGCCTCAAACAGCATCACAGTGATGAAAGCTTTTGCACCTGAGGACCTGGCAGCAGGCCTAAAGGACTTGAGCCTTGATGAAGAAACTTTGCCTGTACAAAGAAGCCTTGGTTTGTGCTGGGACACAGACTCAGACACCTTCACACTCAAAGTAGCGGTAAGCGACACGCCCTTCACACGTCGTGGAGTGCTATCCACCATCAACAGTCTCTTTGACCCGTTAGGCTTGGTTGCACCTGTAACCATCCAAGGACGAGCACTGCTCAGAGAACTTTCTGTTGACATTCATGATTGGGACACTGAAGTTCGTGTAGACAAGTTAAAAACATGGGCAACATGGAAAAAATCACTGGAAGACTTGAGTAGCCTCCATCTTCCTCGCTCATACATATAACAGCCCCTCTCCAGTGCCACATACACTGAATTGTGTCTCTTCTCTGATGCATTCAACTGGGCTATAGGAGCAGTGGCTTACCTCAGGGTCATCACGACAGAAGGACAATGTAGAGTTGGCTTTGTGCTTGGAAAAGCAAAATTGGCTCCTCAGCCAGAGCCTACAATCCCGCGCCTGGAGCTGTGCGGAGCTGTGTTGGCCATTGAAATAGCTGAATTGATCCTTGACGAGCTCGACTTCAAGCCAGATGCAGTGAAGTTTTATTGTGACAGCAAAGTTGTACTCGGGTATAGACACAATGACTCTAAACGATTCTTTGTATATGTGCACAATCGCGTTCACCGTATACGCCGGACAACATCACCTAGACAGTGGTACTATGTGCCCTCAGATCAAAATTCTGCAGATCTGGCCACCAGGTCTGTGCCTGCATCACAACTCTACAACACCAATTGGTATACCGGACCAGACTTCCTTCACAAGCCACTTCAGTCTGACATGCGACAGTCCTTTGAGCTGGTAGATCCGGCAACAGACGTCGATATGAGACCTCATTTGAGCACCCTTGCCACTCACATAAGTGAAGATAAACTCACCTCAGAGCGGTTTCAGCGCTTCTCCACTTGGAAATCGTTGCTGAGAGCAGTTTCCTTCCTAATCCATCAATCTCGTTCATACAAGTCAGACCTGAAAGATACATGTAGAGGATGGCATCAGTGTAACAAAACTTGTACGTCAGAGGAACTGGAAGCAGCAAAGGTTGTTTTACTCAAGTCAGTCCAAAGGGATGCTTACTCAGAGGAGTATACATTGCTAAAGGAGAAAAAAGTAATTTCAAGGACAAGTACAATCCTGGAACTGGATCCCTTTCTACACGACGGTCTCTTTCGGGTTGGTGGACGTCTGAGACATGCATCTATTGATCTAGAGGCTAAACACCCAATTATTCTCCCAAAACAAAGTCACGTTACTAAATTACTGGTGAATCATTATCACACGAAAGTGGAACACCAAGGGCGACTGTTCATGGAGAGTGTAGTCAGGGCTGCCGGCCTGTGGGTTTTTGCAGGAAAGAGGTTAATAGTTTCAGTTCTTCATCACTGCATCATTTGCCACAAGCTAAGAAAGACACGTGAGGTCCAAAAAATGGCCGACCTACCTCCAGAACACCTGAGATCTTTCCCACCATTCACCTATGTGGGTCTAGATGTTTTTGGTCCTTGGAATGTGACTACTCAACGAACCAGAGAGGGTCTGGCTCAGAGCAAGCAGTGGGCAATACTTTTCACATGTATGAGTACGAGGGCTGTACATATACAAGTTATAGAGTCCATGGATGCAGCCAGTTGCATCAATGCCCTGCGAAGGGTGTTTGCTGTAAGAGGACCAGCAAAGCAGTTGAGGTCGGATCGAGGTACAAACTTTTGGTGCTTGTTTTGAACTGGGCATGGGAGTTGATTCAAGCCCAAATAACCTTCCAAAGTACCTTCAAGAGAATGGTTGTACGTGGGAATTCAACCCCCCACGCACATCTCACATGGGGGGGTGTGGGAGCGCATGATCGGCGTGACTCGAAGAATACTAGACTCCATGTTGTTGCGAACTAAACTGGCTCACCTTACTCATGAAGTGCTCTGGACCCTGATGGCAGAGGCATCTGCCATAATTAATGCAAGGCCATTAGTTCCTGTTTCTTCCGATCCTTCTTCACCAATGTTGCTGACTCCTTCTATGCTTTTAACTCAAAAGATAATTATGCTTGCTCCAGCTGGCAATTTGAATGAGAAAGACCTTTTCAAGTGTCAGTGGAAGTAAGTACAGGCATTGGCGAACAAGTTCTGGACCAGATGGAAGAATGAATATCTCCATACTCTTCAACCAACACGCAAATGGCGCACAGTGTGTCGAAACTTGCAAGTTGGGGACATTGTGTTACTTAAACAGACTGAAGCACCTCGCAATGACTGGCCAATGGGTCTGATCACTTCCACCCTTCCAAGTAGTGATGGCAGGGTCCACAAAATTGAGGTTAAAATTACTTCACAGGGTAAAGTAAAGACATTCTTAAGGCCTGTTTCGGATGTTGTGTTGCTCTTGCCAAAAGAAGGTTAGGTGAGCACAGTTAAAATGTAAGTGGCATTTGTAAATGCCAGACAGGGAGTGTTCTGCCCTGTATATATTTTTTTGTTTTTGAAAGTTCTAACTTTTATTTTGAAATCGTTAATCCATTAACTGGGGCGCAGATGGATCAGTGGGTAGGGAGTCAGACTTGTAGTCGGAAGGTTGCCAGTTGATTCCCGACTGAACCAGATGTTGTTGTGTCCTTTGTTAAGACACTTTACCCTAATTGCTCCCAGGTCGTTGCTGTAAATAAGAAATTGTTCTTAGTCATCTTACCTGGTTAAATAAAGGTTAAATAAATAAATAAAAAAACTGTTGTAAGACTATTATTTTGACACCACCTTTAAGCTAGCAAAGGAACAGTAAGTAAAAAAGCAGCTAGGAGAAAGATGGTATGGTGGTAGCTGTGTGGGTTTCTTTAATTTGAGCTGTGCATTTCCTTCAGAGCAATGACTGTAAGTGTTCCATTTATATGTTTTTGTTAACTTTCTTGATAGTCAAGTTTTTGGCTAAGTGTAATTTTGTATGTTAGTCACTTTTTTGGCTATTTCTAAGTTGTACAAAAACAAATTATTTGTGTTATTACAGCTTTGAAGATAACAACAGTTGAGACAATCATTTGTTGCTATCAATCCTGATGTTTGCTTTGCTAATAGCAATCCTTTAAGTCTGAGAGCTTTGTAGTGATGGGCAAACGTTGCTTTCTGAAGCATTTGAGGCTTTCCTCAAATTGTGCCGAAAAACGGTTCACTACTCGAAGCCCCACAACACAGTACTCTCCAATGACACCTGCTGGTTAAACAATATAACACCACATTTGAGGTTCATATAGGCTGTTTTTGCAGGAGTTTTCTAAAAGCTACGTGGTGCAATGGTTAGACCTGGGCGATATCGAACTGATATTTAGTTCGAAGACGGGGTTCGCATCCCTGACACAATTCACACTTTTGACCTTAATGTTGCTAATCTAGTCAAATACTGTAAATCCGGGCTATAATTCAGGATGCTGGAGACAAAACTTTATCGCAATGACAATTAAAAGGATTGAGTGGAATTAAGAGTTTGGTGCCAAAAAACAAATGTGCCTCAAACATAATTACAAGGTCGGCAGTAGGGTTCGAACCGCTGCTATTTAATTATCAGCTATCTTGCACTACCAACTGAGCTAACGATCAAATACATCTGGAGCACGTGATTAGAAATAATGTGTCCGATGAAGGGTAGTATTTGATTTCGAACCAATCGTTCATTGAAACGAAGCTGTAACACCACGGCGAGGATATCCACGTGATCAAATGAAGCTTCGGACTTCATTGACCACGTGATAATGAAACCGCAGCTTTGTACAGAGACACCGTATTCTTACTACATTGTGTAATTTACAGTGGAGATTTCATTCTGCTTTTAAGCATAGACTTTGGCCGTGAAGCACCAACTTTCGAACTGAAGCTCTTGACTGTCAAAATGTATCAAATGATTTGGTGACGTCCTAAGGGCCAACCTGTCATCCCACATTTTTGATTCATGATGTTTATTTACTAGTCAAACTACCCACCTGGTGTATAATTCAGGGTGCTGTAGATTAAATGTTATCATGGCGACAGTCAGTTAAAAGGATTGTGGTTAAAATACTTAATAAATTAATAGCCAATCACCTATATTCGATCTCGTGCATTTGACATCATTACATTAGGTTACCCAACGCAACCAACTGAGCTACGGGCCATTTGATATTCTATTAGTCATTATCACTACTGCGTCTGATGGAGATGGTTGTTTTAGACAAACTTCATAACATGTCAACAATACCAAGTAGAGGATTTCCACCTCATGAAACGAAGCTTCGGACGTCATTGATCATGTGATGTGTTACTTTGGTACTGCACCTTTGATGCAAAACATCTATTTTACTGTACTCGATTGTATAACCATGTTAAATAAGATTAAAGAGCCCATGCGAATTGTAACTAATGTTATAATTAGAAATTAAATGAAGTCAACATTTCAAAAAGTATAATCCAGCAAATACATTTTATAGCCTAGGGAATCGAACTTGTCACTCGAGTAAAATGAATGACAACAGTATGCGCTGCAAGCTACACCACTTGTACAACCGGTGGGCAATACTTTGAAAAACTGAGATATTTCCCTTTGTTCGTGCCCTTCGTTTACACGCAAACAGATTATTCGCCCTTGAAAACAATTCTAAGAACTCCGGCTAACTCCGTTGGCATGTAAACGAAGGAAAACTGAGGTTTAGGCAGCCGACGTCACAGTATGCGCCAGAACATGCACCTGCGCCAAAAGTGCGACCTATGGGCCTTTCTCAATCTGTGTTCTTGTCTGTACTTGTGTTCTTGTGTTCTTGTGAAACGTCATCTTTTGTGGCCCAAGTACTGTCCCAATACACAAGTTTGCATTTTGGCAAGAACGGTTAAAGATCCCGGAAGTGTTCTTGAAACGCCCATTTTACCGAGGATGCATCGGTTGGTAACTTGTGTGAACTTGACCG
>JACXGM010024124.1:0-15853 GCA_016801145.1 Umbra pygmaea
ATATCGTACGACACATAACGAGGTGAAGGCTCAATCAAATATGTACATGCTTACATTAGAAAACAGCCCCGGTAATGTACAATCCCTCTCTCTCTTCTTCCCCTCCATGACAGGAGTCGCAACTCACAATAATGCGCGCCGAACCTCCGGAACGCCGGGAGTAAATAGGCTTCTTGATTACTCATTACGCACCGGTGTGTATAGTAGGCTAAAGCACCATTAATGCGCAATGAGTAACCAAGTGCCCATCACTCTCCGAGCGCCCAGAGGTCGGCGCATTACACAAAACACATACAAACATTCATTACACAAACAGTCCACAATCAGGTTAACTGCCACGACAGCCCTGACAAGTCCTGGCCATCGTGACATGTGGCCTGCTTAATAATGTGAAACATCCTTCTTAACTAGTGTTCCTTCAATTGGGCTCACCTGGCAAACTAATTATCACAGGTGTCTGAGATTGATTTCCGAGAAATTAAATACATTACTTATTCCAAATTACTAGTCCACTATCTCTACACTTTCAAAGGAGTTCCATACCAACAAATTAATGAAAATAAGGAAAATTAAAGAAATATAATCATAACTTCACAATTAGGTTGAGTTGTATTTTTGTTTTTTGGTCAAAAAAGCATTCAAGTAATTTAGCAGAAAATCATTTTTTGCACAAATTAAACCCCAAAAAAAACAGCAAAGCAAATGTGATATTCTTCCAACAGACCTACATGGGACCACCAAGTATCTGGCACTACAATGTACAGTAGCTTAGTTAGATAAAAAAAATGTTAATATTAAAAAAAGTTGTGTGTCTGATTTATGCATCTCAACTAATTTAGTCAAACAAAGTGTGTGAGCATTACTCCGCCTCACCCTCCTTCCGGCCTCATTGTTGTGTAGGTTCATCATTAGCCGGGCGCTTTCGTAGGTTCCCTTGGCATAGGTCTTTTCCCTCTCCCGTGCGTCAACAAACTCTTTGGAGAACCGGTAACCATAGTTCAGGTTGTCTCCACATCCTCCCCAAAGCCAATCTCGTGGTAGGTCTTTTGGGCGTGCGGCGCGGCTGCATCCGCAGCTCGACAGCTCTCCCTCTCTGCAGGCCCGGCTCACTGCGTTGACCACGCCAGCCGCACTGATTGCATACGTGAACGCCGTTTCTCTGCTTCCTGGAGGCAAACAGTGGAGAAGTAGTGAGAAAAACAGCATGATGTGGCCTCATTTGTCCTAAATAGTCTTAACCGCTACCTATGGCACACAGCATGGGTTCGATTTCTGCTTAATGCCATTTCATTGAATATACTCTATGTTAACACACTTTCCTGTCAAATAAAGCATAAAATTCTCGGAGAATGAAAATATCTTTAGAAAGACAACATGATTACATTACTGTGGTGTAGGGTGGGGTTAGACATGGGGATTTAGAGTGATGAGGAGTCTAGTCTAAAAAGGAACAGATGAGTCATTTTAGTGTCATGGTAGCAAAATCTAGCCCCACCACAACCCGGCACTTCATGGGGATTTAACATGTAAACTACAGTATGTGAAGCAGATCAACCATACTGTGTTGACAGATAGGTCAATACTTGTAGATATTCTAGGCTCACCTTAACCAGCTTGCACTAGTAGATGGGCTCTCCGATTTGCTATCTCACAACATAGCTTTTTTATTACTTAATTTTAGTGTTACCATTTCCACACAATTTTTCAGGTCCATTCTGGATTTAATTTGCTGGCTGATGTGCTTTTACAGGCATGTCTAGTAAAAAATGCAGTTCACTGTTGGATGGACTCCCTTCTTAATGCTAGAAGAGCAAAATCCTTGCCCAGTTGGACTAACATTGCTGATAGCTAAAGCACACTCCATTGGTAACAGGACAGTTTTGACAAGTAAAAATTTCTATTTTTGCTCTACACATGTGACACGTTAATGTATGCCTAAAATAAAATGAAAACATGAGGTAAATGTAGACTGTCACCTTTTATTTCTGTCTGTTTCATTATTTTGTTGAATACATTTGTTTTACCAACTAAGAATATCAGCATGGTCAGAGTTCCATCCCCCCAATTTATGCAAGCATAAGTTTCAATTCAACGTAAAGCAAATATAAGCAGTATAAATCCTAGAATTTAGTTGCAAATTACTATAATGCAATAATAACAGAGAGTCTGTGACTGATTGATATACCCTTGGTATCATTTGAGATGCTTTGTCAAGCCTTTACTGTAGCCATATTGAGCTGTTGCTTGTATTTGGAAGTGAACAGTGTACCCTTCAACAACTGGAACGCATGTTCAGTGGGATTAGAATCAGGGGGTTATCTTGGCCAGTCTAAAACTTTCCATTTTTTTCCTTTGATGAAATCCTTGCTTGGGTTTGACGTTTGTTTTGTGTCATTGTCCTTGTTGCATTGTGAAACTCGATCCACTGAGGCAAGTGACATATTAAAGTAAATATCGGAATTTGTTTTGCTTTCGCCATCATTTGTTACCTCATCAATGAAGATGTATGCACATGCCATGACACTACATTCAACATGCTTCACAGATGAGGTGATATGTTTGGATCTGCAGTTCCTTTTTTCTCCACACTTTTGCCTTCCCATCACTTTGCTAAAGTTTCAACTTTTTGTCGTTTGTGCACAGTTTTTGTGAACAATTCCAAAACTCTACTGGCTGAGCTCTGTATTTGCAAATCTGTCCTTTTTATATTTGGTACTAATCAGAATTTTACCTTTGTAACTGAGATACAAATGTCTTCGGCGAACAGTAGATTGTGACACTTCACCCCAGCATTCTGGAATTTAGTTATTATCTTTTATCATCCAAATCACTTGCCTTTTTCCCCCCAGAGTCGCCAGAATCCAAAGGCAAAAGCAAAAGATGGAACTGAGACTCGACATTCACAGCTCATTAATGTGTGAACAATCAATGCAGCAAGAAACACCAGATAAATGTCCCAACATGTATACTTACATGTATTGTAGAGACCAACGCTGAAAGTGCATTTATTCTTAGTTGGTAAAAAATGTGTTGAAACAGACAGAATTAAAAGTGAGTCTACACTGTACTCTTGCCTAATTCATCTTTGAATCTTATGCCTTGAATCTACATCAAAAATGCTAATTTTGACTTTACTCTCCCAATACTTATGGAGGGCACTGTATTGTATTGAGTGAATTCTACTTGGTCCCAACTACCATAGCTATATTACAGTGAATGCATAACTGTTATGTTTCTCTGAAAGAGAGCTTGAAAAAAATGACTGAACGTAAAATGAATTAGACATACTAATAATTAGGTGGGGATTGAACAAAAACTCTGGAGTATATGCTTTAAAATACATATATTTTCAGTGGTCTTTAGAAAACAACTTTTTTTAAAGCAAATATCCATAATTGGTCTTTTGATTAAAAACAGAAAAACTAAACATTGCAAACTACGTTTGCTGTCAGCGTTGTTTAAGCTCTGCAGTAGCCGTGTCATTTCTCTCTTGGCGACAGTGCGCTTGGGTTACACATAATACTGTACAAATAAGGAAAACCATCAGCATTCAGCTAGCACAGCATTTCCCAGACCTCTCATCTGGCCTCTCCAGACATTTCACATCATTGTTTTAACCCTAATCTGGCACAACACAGTCAAATCATTAATAATTTGTCTAATTGAACAACTGATAACACCCAAAATATGAAACAGCTTGTATATCTGAAAAAGGGTGAGAAATCCTGTAAAATCCTAGATAAAGAAGGGATTGCTCGCAACAGATGATTTAAAAATTAGCCTTTCCAAATTGTCCACATTTCCATTGCACCACACAGGAGTTAACTTCCACAAGTTTCATTATGTGATCCTTGGAGAACAAGCTGTTACTGTTTTAGTAGATCTATTCATTTTGAAATTGATGCATTCAACACTTTCCAAAAAAGTTGAGACAGGGGCAATTTAGGACTGAATAAGTTGACAAGTGACAAGTTACAATAAGAAGGTGATGTGAACCAGGTGAGGCAATTGCATAATAATAATAGATAAGGCCTAGATAAGGCCTCCAAAAAAGGACTAGTCCTTCAAGAGCAAGGATGGGTCGAGGCTCATCAATCTGACAAAAGACGCATCAGGGAATAATTCAACAGTTTGAGAACAACATTCCCAAAGACAAATCAGTAAGATTTTGTGTATTTCACCTTTACAGTGTACAATATAATTAAGAGACAAGGAACCGGTCAAATCTCAGTGCGTAAAGGGCAATGCCGATAACCACTTCTGAATGCCTGTGATCTCTGATCCCTCAGATGTCACGGTCTTAAAAACCATCATGAGTCTGTAATGGTTATCCTGACATGTGCTCGGGAATACTTACGTAAACCCTTGTCAGTCAACATAATTTGCCGCTGCATCCACAGTTACAAGTTAAGGCTTTACCATGCAAAGCAGAAGCCATACAACACTGCCCAGAAGCACCGGCGTCTTCTCTGGGCTCGGTCTCATCTGAGAGTGACAGTGGAATCATGTTTTGCGGACCGACGAGGAAACATTTTAATTATTTTTTTAACCAAACAACTGTTATGTTCTCCGGGCCAGAAAGGTAAAGGACCATTCAAGCTGTTATCAGCATCAGGTCCAAAAGCCAGATTCTGTCAATGTATGGGGGTGTGTCAGTGCCCATGCATGGGTAACTTGCACATCTGTGAGGGCACCATTAATGCAGAAAGACATTTACACACACATTTACATACACATTTTGGAGCAACATATGCTGCTATAAGGAGATCTTATTTTCCAGGGTCATCCCTGCATTTTCCAGCAGGACAACACCAAACCACATTCTGCCCGGATTACAAGAGCATGGTTACATAAGCAGAGAGTGCAGCTGCTTGCATGGCCTGCCTGCAGTCCAGACCTGCAGTCCAGACCTGCAGTCCTGACCTGCAGTCCTGACCTGCAGTCCTGACCTGCAGTCCTGACCTGCAGTCCTGACCTGCAGTCCTGACCTGCAGTCCTGACCTGCAGTCCTGACCTGTCTCTGAGAATGTCTGGTCCATTATGAAGCGCAAATTAAGGCAAAATACATTTGTGCAGCGAAAGATATGAATAATAGACGAATGGGGGAAAAGTCTGCTTGCTAAACTGAAACAACTAGTGTATTCATTGCCCAAATGCTAATAAGTGTTATTATAAGAAAAGGTGATTTTACACAGTGGTACAGTCTACTGTCCCAACTGTTAGAGGATGTTGCAGTCATCAGATTTAAAATGAGTGTATCACATGTTAAAAAAAAATCTGGGTGAATTGAATTTCAAATTATTCTTTTTGTTAGTTTTTTGCATTTCCCCATACTGTCCCAAACTTTTCAGAGTGTAAAGCTGAAAATAATTGATTGCATAAATGTTCACTACCTTTGCTATGACACACCTGAATGACTTGAAGTGCAAAAAACTTTAGAAGTAACATAATTAGCTGAAAAACATCTACCTGTGTTCGATTGAGTTTTTCACAGAACTTCAGGATAAATACACCTGAAGGTTCCACATTCAGTTGTGAATTTTCTGAACAAAACCTACATTAAAAAAAATCCAGAATCAGGGGTAATAAGAACATTTCCAAAGCATTGAATATCCCCTAGAGCACAGTAAATCCAATGAAATGAGAGAATATGGCACAACCGAATATGTATAGAACAGGCCCTAATCAAACCCTGAGTATAGGGCGAACAGGACAAATGCCTATGGCAACTTTATAGGAGTTCTAGTGTTCCCAGCTGAGCTAGGACATGCTGTGCATACTGCAACAAGAGTCTGGTGCTTCATACAATTGGCCTTTATGGGAGAGTTGGAAAAAAAACAAAAGCATAGTTGGGTGGTAAAAAAATCACATACAATCTCAGTTTCCTAGAAGGTATATGGGAGATGTGACCAAGAGCTAGAAGATTCCATGGTCTGATTAGAACAGAATAGAGCTTTTTGGACCAGTATGTTTTTGTGAAGTAGCCCATAATATTGAAAATAGGCAAGTGTCTGGTCATTTCAATTTTAACCATTCAGTACTGCAGACTCAAATTCAAAGTCACTTGCCATAGTGCATACATTGTCACTCCAGCCACATTTCTAAACTGCCATGCAATTTCCACCTAAGTGACACAGTGACGTATAGCCCAGAAAGACACAAGACAACTGTTTCTTGAGGGTGTTTTAAAACACATTCTGCTACGCTTTAGTACAATAAAAAAACTAAAATGAGCTAAAAAGAATGAAATAAATTAAATATAGTATAAAGCTTTAATGGTCAGCCAGTCTCCAATTTTAGTTAGTTAAAGGCAGCTGTTGGGAGATTGAGCACCCAAGAACCCTCCAGTGGCAGCTGCCAAACCCATGCACCGTTCTGAAACGGTAATTTCTCCCGACTGACATGAACACTGGCCCACCGCCTTCTTTTCTCAACCACTCACTGTTACCAATATGATCATGGCCCAGATAGTAACTCCCCCTCAGTTTATAGTGGTGAGTGTGATTAAACCAGAGAGAGAGAGATATAACCAGTTTATAGTAGTGGTGAGTGTGATTAAACCAGAGAGAGAGAGATGTATAACCAGTTTACAGTAGTGGTGAGAGTGAGTAAACCAGAGAGAGAGATATAACCAGTTTACAGTAGTGGTGAGGGTGAGTAAACCAGAGAGAGAGAGATATAACCAGTTTACAGTAGTGGTGAGTGTGATTAAACCAGAGAGAGGTGGAGAGATAACTGAGGGGAACGATACAAGTACTGAGGCTTCCAGATTCATGCCTTGCGCTTTTAGTTATCAAAGAGTTGGAGACAGACAAAAATGTGTATAACTGCTGCTCTACATCCTTAGAAGACATTTTAATGACAATACCAGGCTAAAGTGGAGAGAGCAGGGGACGAGTGATAGAAAGGGACCAGGGGTGAGAGAAAGAGAGGAGGTGGAGGTACCGAATGAATCTTGTCCAGATGGGAAGTCCCGGCGGCAGGGTCGGCCAAGGGAGAAAAAGGTTATTAGTTTTCTACGACTCCAAGCGAAGTACAGGAGATTGGCCTAATAGCGGAGCTGTCGACAGACAAGCTGTCCTCTCCCTCCATCTACATCTCTCTTTCTCCGAGTCCCTAAGGATTAGCCCACGCCTCTATCCGTCAGGGAAGCCATCAAGTGACCTGGTCCGCCCCGGGGCAGCAAACGTGGTCAACGCTCTAAATCAGCAGCACTGAACAGTCAGCCAGACTGGGAGGATATGTTTACTTGGCCCAGACTGGTCCGAGACAGGAGCAATGTCCTCCCTTTAATAAAGCTTAAGGTGGGCTGGGGGGTTCGGGGGGCTAGAAAGCGCTAGCCTCTGATCGATGTCTTCTGTATGAACACATACTGTATGTAGAAAGGGATTCTCAGCGCAGCAGTCAGGCCATCACACAAGCAAGCTCAGCCCAAAAGTATTTACAAGGAGGAGTCAACCACACACATACACACACACACACACACACACACACTCACTCTTGAACACACTTTCATGCCAATAACGGCCATTTCTCGAGTTGATAGTAAAAAATGGCCACCTGAAATCCTGTCCTCACATTTCTTCTCGTCTGGTTTCTCGTCCAGTTTAAAATGGATGTATTGAAGTCAAACATCAGTAAAAAAACCCACCGTAAAGGTCCTGGACTGAGGTTTGCTGAGTTGATCTTTACATTTTACAATTATTTAACCAGGCAACTTGATTAAGAAGCCATTCTCATTTGCAACTACAACCTGTGGGCAATTTTAAGGGTGTGGAGGCACAATGAGGTTTAACTGTCTTTCTCACAGACAGAAAAACAGAGGGATGGCAGACTTACAGTGCATCCACAACGTATTCACAGATCTTTTTCCAAATTATTTTATGTTACACCCTTATTCTGAAATGGATTAAATTCTTTATTTCACTCAAAATTCTACAAACAACGCCCCATAATGACAATGTGAAAGAAGTGTGTTTGAAATCTTAGCATATTTCTTTAGAAGAAAACAAGAAGAAAAAAAAAGTATTTACAGCCTTTGCCATGACACTCAAAATTGAGCTCAGGTGCATCCTGTTTCTACTGATCAACTGATCAACCCTGATCAACCTTTCCACAACCAAATTGGAGTACACCAGTACATCAGTTGATTGGACATGATTTGGAAAAGAGCACACCTGTCAATATAAGGTCCCACAGTTAATAGTGCATGTCAGAGCACAAACCGAGCCATGAAGTCTAATGCTGGATTCACACCAGGCATGGCAAAACAAATCACCATACAGCATTGTAATGCAGACACACTTGTGCACCGCACTCAACCTTCTGCATCTACGAGATGGTGGGCAATGTTGCATACAACTGTCCTCCTCCAGCAAGGCGACAGACAGGAGCTTTTTCTGTTTAGTAATGATTGACAATAGAAAAACTATCTATTTAGCTGTCAAAGCTTTTCTTGCAATCCCATAAACCCATAAGTGAAAGTGACATGTTAGCTCTTCCTCGGTGGTACATCAACTTCCGTTTCTGGTGCTGTACGGCAAAGCACCGCATAAGTGCGACAATTTCAACTCTTGCAACACACCCGCTGCACCGCATCCACATTTTGCAGGATTCGGTAGATTTGCCGCAGCGGTGCGCATTGCTTCTCATTGAAATGAATGGACTTCCCCCTCAATGCAACCAGTTTGCCTTGCCTGGTGTGAATCTAAAATTAGGTGCGTTGCGCCGCAAGTCATTCATTGTCAATGGAGCAACCTGCAAGGATGCGTTTGCTTTGCGTGCCTGCGATGCGGCCGGTGTGTCGCATACATTCAAATTTTTCAACTTGTGTGTTGCAACACAGTGCCATTCCCAATGGAACGAGTAGCACAACACGATAGTAACGGTCTTGCCTTGCCGAAGCACATGTGCGTCAAGTCCGCACTATGTGGATGCTTATATCCGGTAAAAAGTCACGTGCGCTAAAATCTGACGTGTTCATTGGACATCCCACCTAATGTTACATTCAGAATGAATGCGAATTGAGCATCTGGAGCGAGTGGTATCCATGTTAACTCAATGTAAAGACACGTTTATGTGCGTCTGGAGATCCAGCAGCGCAATAGACACGTTAGACACGTTTTGTTCACTTCCGCTTCTGGTGCGATACACGCACTACGCACAAATGATTTCATTTGGTGCTTTTTGTGCATTCACGCGTTTGAAGCGAATTGGCGTCTGATGCCAGAGTTGAAATATCTGAACTTTGGCGTCTGGTTAACGCGGTGTGAACAATCAGGAGCCTGCTTGCTGGTGTCACTTGGTGAAGAAACTCCCACCCGGACTCATTCAACACCCCCTCAAATTATATACAATATCCCAGATATTGATTTTCTTGCTCAAACAAAAAAAAAAAAACGATGTCCGGGATATTGTATATAATATGTGGGTGTCTTAAAATGCAGGAGACTCCTGGGATATCCAGGAAACCTGGGACATCTGACTGTTATTTCATGTTTGGCCTCAATAAATTATTTTGTAATATGACTAAATCCCTGGTGTGGTTCTAATGCACAACAAAGCAAATCTCAAAATTACTTTTGGAGGCTCCATTTATCATCACAACAAAAATAAATTACAGATTATTTTACAGTAATAACCTGAACAAAGAAATTGCACAGACCTATAGAAATATTCAGGACATCAAAGAAGGACAGTCATGCTCTTCAGAGCCATTGTGGGGAGGTCATGAGGAGGACATCCAACGCTGTCAGCTGCCATCGTACTGCTCCCTCCGCCAAGAGGTGTGCCATGAATACATCCCTCACCCGGAGTGCCTCTCTGGAGGAGTTGTTTGCTGCAACCCGACCCAGACCTGGCAGTGGCTCCTCTCCAGCATGTCCCGCGCCCCTCACAGCAGGTGCCTCTCTCCCCTCCGAAAAACCAAAATTTTGCCTCAAACGCACTTCTATTTTGCTTCAAACGTTAGCTTTAATTGTGTGTCCTATTTGCTTTAGACGCACGAGTGGATTCATATTGTTCAAGCTTCCAACGTAATTAGTTTTCGGTCTGAATTCAGCATAAGGAATTTTCTCTAGACCTCAGAGACAGGAATATATTGAGGTACAGATCTGGGGAGTACATAATAATATCTGCAGCATTTAAGGTCCCAATGAGCAAAGCGGCCTCCATCATCCATCATCATTGGAACCACCAGGACTCTTCCTAGAGCTGGCTGCCCAGACAAACAGAGCAATTGAGGGAGAAGGGCCTTAGTCAGGGAGGTGACCAAAAGCCACTCCTCAATAAAAGGCAAATGAAAGCCCACCTGGAGTTTGCCAAAAGGCAGCTGAAGGACTTTCAGTCCATGAAACAAAATTATTTGGTCTGAAGAAACAAAGATTAAACTCTACGGCCTGAATGGCAAGCGTCATGACTGGAGGAAACCAGGCACTGCTCATCACCTGGCCATCTCTAAGGTGAAGCATGGTGGCAGCATCATACTGTGGGCATGTTTTTCATTGGCAGAAACTGGAAAACTAGTCAGGATTGAGGGAAAGATGGATGCAGCAATGTACAGAGACATCCTTGCTCAAAACCTGCTCCAGAGTGCTTTGGACCTCAAACTGGAGTGAAGGTTCATCTTCCAACAGGATAATGACCCTAAGCACACAGCCAAGATAACAAAGGAGTGGCTACAGGACAACTCTGTGAATGTCCTTAAGTGGCTCAGCCAGAGCCCAGAATTGAACATCTCATGAGAGATCTGAAAACGGCTGCGCAATGATGATCCCCATCCAACCTGAAGGAGCTTGAGAGGTCCTGCAAAGAAGAATGGAGAAGCTGCCCAAAAATAGGATGCCAAGCTTGTAGCATCATACTCAATAAGACTTGAGGCTGTAATTGCTGCCAAATGTGCTTCAAAGTATTGAGCAGAGGCTGTGAATACTTTTTTTTGTTTTTTATTTTAATGAATTTGCTAAGATTTCAAACACACCGTCACATTGTCATGATGAAATGACAATGACTTTTGAGGGAAATTATGAAATGTCAATGACTTTTGAGGGAAATAATGAAATGTCAATTACTTTTGAGGAGGCTATAACATAACAAAATGTGGAAAAAGTAAAGCACTGTGAATAATTCTGCACTGTACTTGCACACATTTGCATCACACGCTCACACACACATAGCAATAGGTGTGCGTATTGCATGCACTCATGAGTGGCAGGGTGTGGTTGTGATATTGTAGTCTAGACTTGAATGACGCATGCAAATGCAAAAACAGAGTATAATGTGTGTGATTGAGATACTGTATATTGGGCTGAACGCAATTCGTCCTTGTTATGAACGTCAGACTCGGACCACGAACGCCTGGTCCACGTGATTTATTCAAGAGACTTCACCGACAAACTATTCCCCCAGCACAGCTGCTCGACATCACCCTTTGATTACCAGAGGAGAACCGAGGGGCCTCTGAAGCTTCCTGTGGCCACTAAAACACAGAGGAACGGTGGCCTTGCGGTTGGTGACCAAAAGGTCACCGCTTTCAAATCGCAGAACCGAAACATTTAAAACCAGTGGCGGCGTCGTTGAGCAAGGCACTAAATTCATATTGGTCCTTGCAAGTTGCAATGTGTAAGTGTCTGATAAATGATTCAAACACATTTTTGAAGAAGGAACTATTGCAATCACAATTACAGACTGGGTATTTTAATTATATCATGCTGTTGTGTGAAACATCAAAGTCCAAGTTCATTTGGAATTTAAAAAGGCTTTATTACACTACGAAAGTCAGACTTGCATTGCCATGATGAAAAATGTATTAACCCCGACAAAACAAATGGCCATTAATTAAAATGCAATTGACATGTCCTTTTGCTGCAGGATTATTTTGCTGCTGTGAGAAACTGGCTCAAATGAAGACAGCGCATCTGTAGTGAACCACAAAACCCATAACTAAGAAGTGGTCACACATTAAGTTCAACTCCTCCTTTAACCACGCTCACCACTTCTACTCAACCTCTTAAAAATGCAGAGTAGAATACAACAAACCAGAATAGAATAGTATAAGGCAGGGGTTTACAACCTTTTCAGGCATGAAAGCCCAAGCTAAAAACATAAAACATGTTGCAAGCTACTCATTTTGTTTTTATTTTAAATAGGCCCATTCTTTTCCCTTCAATGCAACCTTTTCCTGGTTCCAGATAGATATAACAGATATAATAGAATGTGTTTTCTTTCAATAGACTTGGTAAATATGGTTAATATATTCTAAAGCAGCCCTAAAAGATGTACAGATAAAAATATGTTATTAAACACACAGGGGAAAGAAATAATAGATTTATCTACAAACAAAAATATTTTCAGTATTTAAAATATCCCCAAATCATGTTGCCACTTAAATTATTTGAATGTTTTATTATTTTGTAAATAATTATTAATGTATTGTTTCTAATATTCAAAAACTTTTCCACCCAAAGTTTATGACAATATTATCAGAAAATATAAAAACATAAATAATAATATTAACAGATGCGCTGATGGAAGGAGGACATGTCTGTAAAGTATTTATAGTTTCCTGACCAACTCCATGTGTGACATCTTATTTAGCTTTAAGTACTACTCAAGAAATGGTGGAAGAAATGCCTTCATGCACAAATATTGAAAATTGAGCCACAATTATAAGTGTTCTGTAATCCCACCACTAGAGTACTAGAGAAGGTTTGGTGTTAAGCTACAAACTAAATATATTTCAATAAAATTACTTGATAATATTATGATGTAGTCTAGGGAAGCCTTCACTGCATTTGGAATCTTTTAGAATACATTGATACATGTGCTGTAGCTAAGTCCATGTCAATGATTACATTCCCACAGAATACCACATTTAGGTGTTGTTTTCCCCCATGTGGCTGTAATTTCCTATTACATCTGCCCCTTTAATTGGGATCTAGCTTGAGAAGAATAAAGGGGTTTAGGTTGTTTTTGGGGATGAATAGAGTTCAAAGTATTTCTGTCAAAATAATTAGCTAGCAACTTGGCTACATGCAACGTAATCTTAAATGTTGTCAACACAGACTGGGTCAACAATGGTGCTCAATAACCACCTGTGAGGTGTCTGTTCTCCAAGGTCACAGTTGATCTCTTAATCTTACTGGAAATGTTATCCTTGCTGGGCGTGGCAACCAACAATTGTCTTTGATTTTAAACTGTTCTCAGCGATAGAACCCAGGCTATTTTAATTCATGGGATTGAATCTGAATTTCTAGTCGACAAAGATGGTCCACAAGGTTAAACATTAGGCTCTTTACTGTTCACATGGTCCATTAGCTCCTGGGGATTGGTGCCCTTAGGGCCGGTGTTAAATTTTCATTAATTTCACATCTCCCTTTTTTGTCTGTCAAATGGTCACACGTGCATCTAATTACTTAATTACTGTAATTCTAGGACAAAGTCAACATTTTAAACAATATCCTCAAAGGGTTACTCGATCCTCTATCAGTGTGACAAATGTTTATATCCAGTTTGATGCTGATAACACAGTTATGTACTGTATGTACTCAATCTATTTCTTAAACGGATGCACGCATGCAGTCTGATTTCCTACTACAACAGATTTTTTTTGTTTTCTTGGGTTAGTGTTAAATTCCCCCCCCAAAAAAAGTACATGATTTTGTTCTGGTCCCAAAATCTTCCTTTAGATTACCACCAGAATGTCCCACCTAAATGGATCTGTTATAGAATTTGTCCAATCAAAAATAACTTGGAAATTTGTTAGGTGTACATTCCTTTGAATTTCACTGAATTGCTAATATACAAAAGCATTTTAAAAAATCCAGTTATCCAACTTGCTTTCAAGACTGGCCATCATTAGAGGTAGGGTCTATTCAGAATTTTGTAAAACAGCCTTTAAATTCCATTCCTCACACTCATGGAATTCTTTGTAAATAAAGCCTTAAGTTTGACATTTTGGTTCCCATAACCCATTTTAAAATGCATTATAAATTACCCTTTTACTGCCAATTGCAATAGTTTATCTTAATGTATTTGTCCTTAGTGATTGTCTTTCAGCAAAAGATCGATTCCTAAGATAAAATACATACCAATCTGCATCACCCTTCCAAACACAGAGGAGTTGTCCACGGTGCTGCAGTTCCACCGCCTGTGCCTGAACTGGTACTGGCACTCCCTGATGCCTGTCTTGGCACCTTCACCAATGTACTGCATGTGATCCTGGTAGAGCTGGCACAGCTTCTTCTGGCCCTGAGATAGACCCACCAGCTGGCTGCACAGAGGCTGGGCACCGATGATATAGGCCTCTGGGATCAGCAGGGGGTTCATGGCTAGAGACCTGAACAGAGAAAGGTGTAGAATGTGAAGCACACACGTACACATGCAAACAAAAACAAACATATATGCAGCAGCCTAACCCTCCAAATAGAGCAAAGCAGCACAATTATCCTGACCGCAAGTTGATCTAGTAGTACAGGTGTAAGAGAAAACACACACACACACACACACACACACACAAAACCAAATCTACAGACACACAGACAGACAGGCACACACATACATACACACACATAGACAAACTCACACACATAAACCTAACAGGCCTCCCTAATTGGGACACTAAATCATTTGCACCTGTGTGTCACTCACTAGAGTGAACTGAAAGGCAGCAGAATGTCCTTTCACTCTTTTTACTACAGTACAGTCTTTTTAGCAAAGTACCGGTAGGTCTTATTAGTAAAGTAGGTCTTTTTAGCAAAGTACCCGTAGGTCTTTTTAGTGAAGTGCCCATAGGTCTTTTTAGTATATTAGGTCTTTTCAGTAAAGTACCGGTAGGTCTTTTTAATACATCATGTCTTTTGTGTCTAAGATAAATCCTACAAAGAGATAATCCATTAAATAGCACTTTCTCTCATTCACCATGTCTTTTGGTAATCAGTAGTTTGGTCATTTGATGTTTAATTAATGTTCTTCAAGCAGCAGCAGGATCAAGCAGTCAACACAAACTCAGAATTTACTTTGCAAAATAAAAGCTGTCACTGATATTTGACACATTGCAATGCATTTCAAAAATGACTTATTTGGAAATAAAAAAATCTGAACTGCTGCCAGCAAAATATATTGCTGCTAGAAGAAAGGAAATTAAGTATTGAATGTCCATCATTACTTTGCTTAAATGCGTTGCAATGAATCAAATATTAGTGATGGCTTTTACTTTGCAAAGTAAATTCTGAGTTTGTGTTGACAGCTTGATCTTACTGCTGCTTGAAGACCAGTAATGAAGCCTCAAATGCCCATCACTAGTAATCCGTACTGTCCTTCCCACATGAGGGTTTAAGTTTAGAAATAAATAATAATGACAATGAAACTATTTTAAAAAGGGAAATGATCATCAACTCATACATTTATCTCTTTACTCGCTATCAGTCAGAGCCCATTGAAAATGGCAAAATTAATGGGTAGGGGATTTAAAGAACATGTTGAAAATGCTATGAGTTGCTTTAATCCTTTGCCTAATGACATCAGTTCAGCTAATTTAGTCAGAATTATCTATAAAGGGTTTGGTTCATTGTTTGTTCTAGATTCGTATAGACAAGTAGAAAATGTCCGTAAGAGTTTTACTTTCCACCCAGCAAAAATTATTTGAAGTTGTGCAATTGCAATTACAAATACAAACACATTAAAATTCATGCACATTTGCACACACAAACAGTACACATAGAGAGAGGGAGAGAGAAACATGGAGACAGACCTAGAGACATGGAGACAGACCTAGAGACATGGAGACAGACCTAGAGACATGGAGACCGACAGACAGACATGGATGGATGGAGACCGACAGACAGACATGGATGGA
>JACXGM010024125.1:0-15871 GCA_016801145.1 Umbra pygmaea
AGTGCATTACCTCATAGTGCATTACCACATAGTGCATTACCACATAGTGCATTACCACATAGTGCATTACCTCATAGTGCATTACCACATAGCACATTACCTCATAGCGCATTACCTCATAGCGCATTGCCACATAGCGCATTGCCATATAGCGCATTACCTCATAGCGCATTACCTCATAGTGCATTACCAGAGTGAATTACTCCAAGTCAGTTCAATATTTTTTTCATTGCAACCCTCTAATCAGGGTTATTTACACCTGGTACACCAGGTGGGCAAAATTAATTGAAAATCCGGCTCCTTCCCTTGTAGCGTAAGAGTTGAATAATCGTGATAGGACTGATGCATTACCAGTGGCTTTATGCTACAGCATATAAAGCTAGACATCCCATTTGATCCTCATAGTGAGTTATTATTGCATCATTTTTACAAAAAGAAAATCTAATTTGAAAGAATCCAATACCGATCTAAGGCTTACTGAATTGTTTGTGATTCCTTAGTCTGCGGCGCTGGCTGTGGTGCTGAATCCACCTGTTGTGGCTTTAAATCCCTGTGTGGGAGTTGTCAGCTTATAAAATGCATTATTATTGTTATTATTGTTATTATATGACACATGTGGATTTTAACTTGAGATAAGCTAATTATAGCAGGGGAGGGACAATTTTACGGACAAACATTTTAATACAAGGAATTTTAATGGCAAAATTGAGCACTGGCAAGAACAGGCAAGTGACTGTCTTTGTTTACTGTACCGACATTAGTTCTTACTGGCCCCGGGCCATCGGTAATATTGAACCCTGGAGTGCAAAACATAATAGGCAGCTGTGCAACATGTGGTTGTGTTAAGTATGTGCTCACTCCTCGCCATCCCACAGATCTGTCCAGATCTGTCACAGATCTGTTCAGATCTGTCACAGATCTGTTGCGGAGCTGCCGACAAGGCAGGGTTAGTAGGAATTGAGAAGGGAGGAAAATTGTCAAATTCTTTTTATATCACTGATACTGATTGCAATTGTTACAGTAAAGAGGACCGTTACCCCTGTGTATCTTCATTTGCTGTCGTATGCCACTCTTGTTCATCACTAGATATTGCTGGTAGTTAAAACATTGTATCTGCAAAATTAATAACAGAAACCCATATCACTAACAGAACATACTCTACATACAGTAGCTACATTCATTTTGAGATTACTTCAATTATAACATCTTGACCTTTGAATAGCAGGTGTAAGAGAAATGTGTAGGTTATTTAAAATCTCAAAAAAAAAGAGATGATAGAACTTTGGATGTGTCATGATTTCTAGGGGTAGGTCCTGCCAATACCACCCTCAGTTTTAATGTTTCATCAAAGGGGCCACAAACCAAGGTATCTGTCAAAAGCGCTTTGTGATGACTTACAAAAATGTATGGAATGAGATATGTGCCTCCAGGATTTGATATTGGATTATAACATTTTGAATTTGTAACGGTGAAGTTTAATTTATTAGTATTGAATTTGTAACGGTGAAGTTTAATTTATTAGTATTGATTTTGTAATGGTGAAATTAAATTTAGTAGTATTGAATTTGTAATGGTGAAATTGAATTTATTAGTATTGATTTTGTAATGGTGAAATTGAATTTATTAGTATTGAATTTGTAATGGTGAAATTGAATTTATTAGTATTGAATTTGTAATGGTGAAATTGAATTTATTAGTATAAAATTTGTAACGATGAAATTGAATTTATTAGTATTGATTTTGTAATGGTGAAATTGAATTTATTAGTATTGAATTTGTAATGGTGAAATTGAATTTATTAGTATTGAATTTGTAATGGTGAAATTGAATTTATTAGTATAAAATTTGTAACAGTGAAACTTAATTTATTAGTATTAAATTTGTAACGGTGCAATTTAATTTATTAGTATTAAATTTGTAATGGTGAAATTGAAATTGAATAGGATTCACACTGAATAGATATGCAAAATCTGAATTGTACAAAAATCTGAATTGTACAAGTTATTATTGAAAATAATGGTTTTGAATTTAACCTTCATTGCATTCCACTTGTAAGTATTGTTAAACTTTTTTGGGATGTTAAAATATGGAATCCCATGCAGGATCGCCAAAACGTTGTCAAAGGTAATGAGGATAGTTAATTGTTCATTTCCTTTACTTACTATAAGCCAATAAAGTAAATTTAAAAAAATATATTGTTTTACTTTTTCAATCATCATTTAACAAAGTAAATTTAAAAAAGACTATCATTTAACAGTTGAATAGTTTACCTATTTTATATTTTACATTTCACATTTCACATTTTTCACATTTTACCAATTTCTCGTTTTCCTCACCTCATATTATAATTAGAAGGGAGTGTCTAAACTGCATGGGCAGTAGCTGATACACCATTTGCTAATGACTGTGCACAACAAACACTTGATTACTACTGTCTTTCGGGACTAATGCTACCGTAGTTAGCCACTAGATGTCAGTAAGATTAATTATAGATTGTATTGTGATTGATTGCTAATAGTCAAAATGGGGTCTTACAGTTAAAAACCAATTAAATTTATAAAGAGAAAATGTGTTCTTTAAAACGTAGGCCTGTATCCTATTTTTCGAAAAAATTAACTGGTGTTATATGTAGGACACAATAATCGTTAGATTACGGATTTCAAGATGAACATAAAACAAACATTCACCAATACCTTGTTAATTGAATTAAAATGAGTCTTGTGAATGACAAACCGTTTTCTTTTTTTAGATAACAGAGATATATAGCCTGATTACATAACTTTCTTCAAGCACGGTCCTTAATAGTAGGGCTTGTATCTTTACTTGCTCTTCGGCAGATACGGCATCTGAGTCCGACCATCCGTCAGGTAGGTAAAGCAGTTCTCTTGTCTGGTACGGTAGCTTTTTCGTCAGGTAGCTATGGGAGCATGTTCGTCAGGCTGCTCCTTCTTCAGGTACCGTTGCTCAGTCAGCCACCCCATAGGTCAGGTAGCACAGCAGCTTTGACAGGTACTATGCCATGTATGACAGATGATGTGGCTTACAGCTGCTCCGATCGGTAGTATGCTATGATATGGCCATGGGAGGTCTAGCATGTATTGTCTTTACCTGACGTGACTGCAGGTTCACATTGGTATATATTTAATGTTATTTATGTTGTTCCATATGAAGGAGGCAGGGGGTATCTTGTTGAGATTTAAATAATTTAACGTATCTAAGCACATAAGAAAATATAAAATGTATTTTTAAATTAATAATGTTCTTCCTAAACAAAATTGTAATTGATAGTTTATCTTCATTGTGTATTCCCAATGCTGGGCTACCATTGCATAAAACAGGTATGGTACTTTTAAGGGTAGAAATGCTCAGACAGTTATTGTCCGTTATGATAATAAGCTCAAAGCAAAACTAGAAAATGTCAGTGTAAAATAAAAAAATAAATATCTGTAAATAAATTCAGAGTGCTGATTCCAAATTGTATTCAAATGAAATAATTAAAATGGACTAATTTGAAAAAGTTTTGGCTGTTGTCAGGGAAGCTGATCATGACTATATTAAAAAACTAATATGGATTATACTTTAAAAACACACATATTAACCGAAGGCATTAAATCAAACTAAAACGAACATGGTCCTAAAACTTCCCAGAAACATTCACAGTATTGGAAGTGTTCGGTTGGACTGGAATAATAAATTTTGCATAATAATTTCATAATTTAATGTTGCAAAAAATTATTTAGCATGCTGGGAAGGGCTTCGTTTGCGAGCTCAATACAAACTAAACAGTTTGCAGCTATAACTAAACATTCTATTCAAGTGTTGCTTTGTGCAAACAGAAATAATTCCTTGTAGGTCTTTTAGTCGACTTAAGTTTAACAAACAAAATAAACAAAAGAGAACAGCTACATTTAAACTCCATTCGGGGCTGTCTAGGAGTCTAGCCTCCATTTGTGGTATGCAGATGCAAAACCTGTCTGAGCTGTTCAGCTGCCAAACTACCTGACGGACCTGACGAACTGCCTGATGCATGATCTGTGGAACTACCTGATTAAGATCAAATACTAGATGCCGTTGCTGATAAAAAGGCAAGCTAGATCCCGCTGTCTCTCGCCTTCAGCTCCTTACTCTGATTGAGTATCCTTGTTTTATAAACATATAGTTACTGTAGTTTATTGTTATTGATATGAAGTCTCAAATCTACATATTAAATCACTAGCGTTCTGAGAAAAATTATAGTAGGCTTAGTCTTGCATTGGAACATCAATAACAGAGGGATGCAGTATTCTTTTTAAGAACACTACTGGATTTTTAACACTAGGACACACTCGACGAATGGATATTTGATCAAAAAACCCCAATCAACTGGCTGAGTTTCTGTAACTAATAATCGTGATATTAAAGAGAATAAGAAAGGTCAGGGAATTAATGAAAATGTTGAGAGAATTGAAGTTTGGCCTGTATTTTTCTTGCCTCACCACCACCACCTACTGAAACAAAGCCTAATATCACAAAATCAAGGACTTTTTTGATTGTTCTAGTCTGTATTCAGAACTGTCCATCATACACCCAATTCATCCGATGCATGGTTTTAGACACTCCCTTCTAAGTATAATATGAGGCGAGGAAAACTGGAATTTGGGAAATTATATAATAGGAAAATGGGAAATGTAAAATAGGAAATAGATAAACTATTCAACTGTTAAATGATGAATGAAAAAAGAGAAATGTAGTCTTTTTATTTACTTTGTTAAATGATGATTGAAAAAGTAAAATAATGTATTTTTATTTACTTTATTGGCTTATAGTAGGCAAAGGAAATTATGAACATTTAACTATCCTCATTTCCTTTTAACTAAGTTTTGGCAATCCTGGGATTCCGTATTGTAACAGGAGTCCTGTTCCTTATGAACTGAGTATTGGACTCATTGTGTGTGTGTATATAAATACACTGCTCAAAAACATAAAGGGAACACTTAAACAACACAATGTAACTTCAAGTCAATCACACTTCTGTGAAATCACACTGTCCACTCAGGAAGCAACACTGATTGACAATCAATTTCACATAATGTTGTGCAAATGGAACAGACAACAGGTGGAAATTATAGGCAATTAGCAAGACACCCCCAATAAAGGAGTGGTTCTGCAGGTGGTGACCACAGACCGCTTTTCAGTTCCTATGCTTCCTGGCTGACGTTTTGGTCACTTTTGAATGCTGGCGGTGCTTTCACTCCGCTTTCACTTTCAATTTTTTTTATTAACAAAATCACTAAATTATGACTTAGTGTTTGTCCTAATTATTCTGTCCCTCTGATCTCGGCACCTGTTGCTGGCTTTTGGGAGGTTTTTGATCCCATCAACCTCAAGTCACTGAAGGACATGATTGTCAAGCTCAAACCCTCATTCTGTCATATTGATATTATCCACCCGAGATATTTAAAACATATCATTGAATCAGCTGGACCAGGTATGGTATCTTTTATCAACAAGAGTCTTAAAACAGGCTTGGTTCCTGCCATTCTTAAAGTGGCCACGGTCACACCTCTGCTTAAGAAGCCTCCACTAGATCCCTCAGTTTGAAAAAATTTCCCATTTCTGTTTTACCTTTAATTTCTTAACTATTAGAGAAAACTGTCTTAGATCAACTCCAACAATTTTTGTCAAACAATAGTATTTTTGAGGTCTTTCAATCTGGTTTTAGGTCTGCCCACAGCACTGAGTCCGCCCTCCTGAGAGTGCTAAATTATATTTATCTCTCTTCTGATTCCAGAGACACATTTGTTCTTGTTCTCCTAGACCTCTCGAAAGCCTTCGATACCATCGACCACCCTACTCTCTAAGCTAGACTAGAGTCCTGCGTGGGTCTAAGGGTATCGGTTCTGACATGGTTTCAGTCATACCTGTCTGACAGAAAGTTTTTATTAAAGATGGGCAACTTCTCCAGCTCTATGACATCTCTCACCTCTGGGCTTCCTCAGGGCTCCATCTTGGCCCCTTCTTTATTTTCTCTCTACATGCTACCTCTGGGCTCCATCCTAAGGAAACATGGTGTTTCCTTTCATTTTTATGCAGATGACACCCAAATTTACATCCCTATTAAGAGACACAACCCTTCAGCACTGAACTCTCTCCTGCTATGCTTAGAAGAGGTCAAAGTATGGTTAGCCCAAAATTTCCTCTTTCTAAATGAAGAGAAGACTGAGGTTATTGTTTTAATGAAAATTCTCAGCACAAAAATCCTGAGCTAGAGAGCTTATCAGTTTTTAAATCCACAGGAGTGCGGAATTTGGGTGTTCTGGTCGACCAGTCTCTAAAATTTGATAAACACATTTCATCTGTAATCAGCGCTAGTTTCTAAAATCTAAAATTAGAGCCTTTCTTACTCCAAAAACTCTAGAAATGGCTTTTCATGCATTTATTACGTGTCGGCAAGACTACTGCAATTCTCTATATTGCGGTATATCAAGTCACCAATGGCCCGTCTTCAATTTGTCCAAAATGCTGCGGCCAGACTCATCCACAAATGTCGTAAATATGACCATATCTCTCTGATTCTCAAATCTTTACACTAGCTGCCAATTCGCCAGAAAATAGATTTTAACATTTTAAAATCTTTTGTTTTTAAATCTCTACATAACTTAGCCCGGGTCTATCTCTCTGAACTTGTCCATCCTTACACTCCGTCCCGAGGCCTAAGATCTCTTGATCAGGCTTTGTTGGTAGTCCCTCGCGCTAGACTCAATCGTAGAGGGGAGCGTGCATTTGCGGTAGCAGGCCTGCGACTCTGGAACTCCATGCCCCTACAGATTAGAACAACCCCTTCCTTGTCTATCTTCAAGTCTTTATTAAAAACCCACCTGTTCTGTTTAGCATACTGACCTCCCTTTCTAGCTGAATTTCATTTAAAATGTTTAGCCTACGTTTGATACTGCTTTCATACTTCAGTTCTGATTATTCTGATTATGTCTTGCTACTCCTGTCCTTAGGCTGCCTTTCATTTGTGTTACTGTGTGTTGTGATTAGAGGTGTGAATCTTCACTGATCTCCCGATTCAATTCGATTACGATTACCATGTTAGCGATTCGATTTGATTCGATATCTCGACGCATCCCGATGCATCATGATGCGTCAAATACATTTTTCTATTAAAACCATATAGGATATTTGACTTGACAGAGTGCAAGTCACTGTAGAGTTCAATATAATACAGTTTTCTATATTACTTCATATGGTCATGTTTTCATCCAAAAATACAAAAAAAGTAGTGAGTAGTAAGAGTAGTAAGATATAAACAATCATTTTCATTTAAAAATGTCTGAACACAGCGCACACACACACGCTTTTCAAGCTTCAAGCATCCGGAAAATAAGTCTCATCTCATAAGTCAGATCCAGAGCATTTGGTGGAGCCTCCTTCATTCCATGGTGTCTATTCTGCCTGAGAATCTGAGAGATGCGAAAACCATTTACATTTTTTAAAAGAATCTTAAAACATATTTATTTAGCCTTTCTTTTTAAAATGGTGCTTCTACTGCCTTTATTTTAATAAATCAGAATTTTTTTTTTTTTTTAAAACAATAAAAAAGGTTTGTATTTATGTAAATTGCTCCTTCATGTATTTAAATGTTTTCTTTACTGTCATGAACTTGTGTGTTCAGCACTTTGATATACACTTTAATTAAGAAGAGTGCTCTATAAATAAAGTATGATTGATTGACTGATAACGTGCAACCTATGACTATGTTGTCTAACACAAGATGCAGAGTTACGCCAAGTAAAATTCGTGTTATGAGTCAGTGTATGAATAAAGTTAATTATGATAATGATTATGTTTACGATCAGCCAATAACCAGAGAATTCGCTTTGACGCCATCAGGTGGCCAGAATGAATAACTATGTATAAAATGTAGGCTATAGAATGTGCAATTTGAGTGCAACTAGGCCAAAGAAGAGAATATATTGGAAAGTAATCAGCATGTTATACCCTCATAACATTGAGACAATCACATATTATTGCCAGGGCTATTATTTTTGGATGTACTTACAGTAGGAAATTAGTAGTTGCCTTTGTACTGATATTAGTATATTTTCTCAAATTGGGAAATTCGAACTTTTCAATAAACATTTTGGAGGAACAAAAATAAATAATGGTTTACTGTACGGCAGGCAGTCGCAGTTTGTCCACCTGTAAACTCTAACAGAAGTTATAATGGCTTATACCAACTTCCTCAGGCACATCGCTGGTGCGAGGGAACTCTATTATTTTCTTTGGCATGGTTATATTGAATACAACAGTTAATCTTATTATCTTGCAAAACATGTTCGCTTTCCTGGTTACACCCAGCAATGGCTTTGTTTAAACAGGTAACGCAATCTGACACCTCTTCTCCAAAACCGTCTCTCATTGAAACCAACGTAAGTCCCTTCTCCAAAACGGAACGTAAAGGACGAAACCCGTATCGGCCTACCATATATCGTGCAGGCTACTGATAGGACGTCACTACGTAAGTGGGTGGCTCGGTGTAGCTTATTGCCTGCCAATGCCAGGGAGTAAATACACGTTGACGTTTATTTCTGGGTTCGTTGGGGTTAATTCCGTACTATATCCTAACTTTGCGCAAGTTCTTCATGCAACATTGAACATATAGCGTTCTACCTATCTGATTGTCTATATATATCAGTCTCGTCAACCTGGACCTTCCGTCACAACAATTGCGAGTGAAGTCTGAATATCGAAAGTGAAACCAGTTTTACTTCCTTTTGAACTTATCCTGATCATTACCATTTAATGTGCATAAGTTTATTACGCACTACAATTTGTTTCAGCCTACGTTGTCTCTGTCTTCCGTGCAAAAACATGATGTAGGTACTAACTAACTGTGGGCAATTATTCTTTAAGCAGGTTGAACGATGGATCCACAGACGAAGTCTGAGCCGATGCGCGTCCTTGTGACGGGCGGTTCCGGATTAATTGGCAAAGCCATTGAGCAGGTGGTGAGGAACGAAGGCGGCAGTCTGGAAGGGGAGCAGTGGACTTTTCTCAGCTCCAAAGACGCTAACCTTGTGTAAGTAATGTGCAATCATCTTCTACAAAATATAAATGTCGGACAAGGAAGTAGAAAAATAATACCATTACAGTTTAAGAAACGTTTATGGATGGAAGAGTGTTCTTTGGCACTAAAAGGCATAATGATTGTGAAAATGATGTGATATGTACTGCCAGAGATCTACAACAGACAAGAGCAGTGTTTGAGAAGTACCAGCCCACCCATGTCATCCACCTGGCTGCCAAGGTGGGGGGACTCTACCTTCACATGAAGGAGAACCTACATTTTCTGGTGAGCAGTGTTACCTTACTACCAGTCAGAAAACACCGGTAATGGAGGCTAATGTTTGTATACACCGTTTCTCAAAAGTCTGTTCTCAATCTTCTGTCCTTTCATTGATAATTAAAAAATAAGTGATCCAATCATGCAAATACCCACACAGTTTACACAGCACACAACTAAGACTCAAATCCTAGGCCAGGGCTGGCCTACCCTGTTCCTGGAGAGCCACCATCCTGTAAGTTTTCACTTCAACTCTAATATAGCACACCTGATTCTAATAATTACCTTACTACCAGTCAGAAAACACAGTTAAAGGAGGCTAGTGTTTCTATACACCATTTCTCAAAAGACTGTTCTCAGTCTTCCGTCCCTTCATTAGATGGTCAGTCTTCCGTCCCTTCATTAGATGGTCAGTCTTCCGTCCCTTCATTAGATGAGGCCAAATAAAATAACTACTTTTTTCATTTCGATTACACACACAGTTTTTGTTGAGTTAAGAAAACGTTGAAAAAGGTTTTATGTATTCAGTTTTAAAATCAAAACACTTGATTTACATTAAAGTTCAATTCAAACTAGGTGTTTGTAATGGACCATCTAAAATGTGATGAGAGTCCGTCAGTGCATGTGTCACGGGCAAGGTGTGTGTGTAGACAGGAAGACCCAGAGCTAATGCGTGCTCTTTACAGTGGCACGGACACTGAACAGCCTAACATACATGTAATCAATGTACGTATTTAACTTCCAAACTACAGGGACTCACTTTTCACAACTCATTGGATATGCTCTCGGTTTACCTTCTTTCCACCATGCAACAATGTACACCAATGACAATATAATAATGAATCGCGCTACTTCCTGCTCTGCCGACAATTAAACAGGGCTGAAAGGAGACCAGCTGGAGCCAATTACTAATTAGACTCAATTGGTCTCGCAATCAACCCAAATACGCAATCAGCAGAACAGGAAGCGGCGCACACTTAACAAATAGTACAAAATCAAATGACTTGTCTGGTTAAGTTCACCAGTTTTCGGTGAATTCCTAATTAAGTCCAAAATGGCCAGGTAAAGCAGTTCTACTACTACTGTAACCAGTGATCAATGAAATAAAAACAGTAAAAAAGGATTAATTATGGTCACTGGTTATGAACTCCCTTAACTGATCAAATAGGTTTTATTATGTATGACTCCCTGGATTGAGGGTCCGTGACACCCCCGCAGCTCAAGGACACTGAGTGGACAGAGAAAGATGTATGGAGTTGTGTGTGCGAGTAAGGAAACTGACACAAAATGTACCATTTCAAACATGGCTTTTATTTAGCCACAGTAAATAGATTAAGAGAAGGGGCTGGACGGAACCAAAGCAAGGAAATCAAAGTATAAAAGTTCCACCCGTTACCTGTCCTAACTGCCTTACAAAACCTACACTAAACTGGCACATGAACCATGAGAAGTTGAATAAGAAGTGACTACTTACCAATCAATGCGCTACCTCCAGTTAAAAACCAGAGATCCCCCCAGTTAAAAACCAGAGATCCCCCCAGTTAAAAACCAGAGATCCCCCCAGTTAAAAACCAGAGATCCCCCCAGTTAAAAACCAGAGATCTCCCCAGTTAAAAACCAGAGGTACCTCCAGTTAAAAACCAGAGGTACCTAAGATATCTCCAGTTTTCTGTACCAGGAACAGATTCGGTTGGTTTTCATCGTGTCTTGATCCAAATTAAATGTAATGTCTGATTAACAGTTAAGACATAGTTTGTTAAAGCAATTGTACACAAGAGGGGAGGGCATGGTAAACAACATTATTTACCACGGTTGTGCTGCATCCATAGGCAGGAGGCGAAATTCTTATAGGCGTAGTTCTGTCAGTGTCGCTTATTGTTTTAGGCTATCAGCGCGATAACCTATGGTTGTGAGGAAGCGTCCTCTCCTCAATATCTCAGGAATTACATTTCCAATGAAAAAAATCAATTGTTTTGTGCCTCTATCTACAGTTGTATTATTTTTATTATGTTGTATGGTCATGCAATCATGTTACTTTAGGCCATACATAACATAGACACTCGTTTTACACATTTTTGATTAAATTTAGGGTTGATTTAGCCAAAGTATTTAATTCCGGACACTCTTAAATTAATTTATACACAGAAATCCCTCTGAGACGTAGGTTTTATTTTAAAGCTGAGCTCTGTTACAGCTACAAAAACACCCTCATACATCCATCCATCCATTTTCGTCCACTTATCCGGGATCGGGTCGCGGGGGCAGCAGCTCGAGCAGGGGACCCCAAACGTCCTTTTTACTGAGCCACATTAACCAGCTCTGACTGGGGGATCCCGAGGATATTACCAGATGCCCAAACCACCTCAACTGGCTCCTTTCGCCGCAAAGGAGCAGCAGCTCTACTCTGAGATCCTCACGGATGACTGAGCTTCTCACCCTATCTCTAAGGAAGAGGCCCGCCATCCTCCTGAGGAAACCCATTTTGGCCGCTTGTACCCTGGATCTCGTTCTTTCGGTCATGACCCAGCCTTCATGACCATAGGTGAGGGTAGGAACAAAAACTGCGCAGTAGATTGAGAGCTTTGCCTTCTGGCTCAGCTCTCTTTTCGTCACAACGGTGCGATATAGTGTAATACCGCCCCCGCTGTGCCGATTCTCCGACCAATCTCCCGATCCATTGTTCCCTCACTACACACTCATACATAACAACACAATTATAAACTACAATTACATTTAAAAATGAAGTTATTTTGTCATGTTTTTTAATTTGCAATTTAGGAATTAAAACGTAATCTTAAAGTTACTCTGCAAAACATTCCAGGAGTTAGGGGCATGGTAGATAAAAGCAGTTTTACTGAACTTTTAAACCAAGACAACTTGAGATCGTGTTTAAGAACTGCTGATATCCCAATTTATATGTGAGGTAAGGTAGTTTTGAAGTTTATGCATTAAGGCCTCAAATAATGTCCAGCTGATATTATGTGTTTCTACATTAATTAACTAGGGACCATGATTGTTACATAGAGGCTTAGCTGCATTACCAAAATGTTGGTTCCTCACATGTTTTCCTGAAGAATATGGAGGTGACCTCGTGCCAATTGTGTGGCATGATCTGTTTATAAATAAGTAATTGTTTAGACTATATGATCATGAGTTCTGTATGTAAACAAGTTGAAGGACAGTGGTATAGAGAGTACAAGACCAGAATCTTTCCTGTAATGAGTTAGACCAACCTAAAAAACTGCTAAAATGTTGTTCCTGCATACAGATTGCCTGTATCTGTTAGAAACTGAAGGGGTCAACGGTTTTCTCTCTCCAAAAACTCAATTTTAGAACAGAGCTCCTTTTGAAGATTTTTACGGACCTCCACATTACAAATTAATTTCAGTTAAATAAATGTTTGTGCTTTTTCATGGACTAATTAATTATTTGATATGACACTACTGCAACATACAGTTCTTGTCAACATTATTGACAAACATTTCAGAGAAACTAGGTGTAACAACTACTCATGTGTTCGATACAGAATAGCAAAGGATAAAACAATAACAATTACATTTTTCAACCACTTTTTTTACACTTAAAAAAATAAAAAAGTGTAAAAATGGAGGGACAGTTTTTGAGAGGTCAAATCACTTTTCGCATTGTGTTTCACCTTTACAGAGGGACAACCTTCGGATCAACGACAATGTGCTACAGACGGCTCATGAAATGAATGTCACAAAGGTGGTGTCCTGCCTCTCCAGTTGTATCTTCCCTGACAAGACCACTTATCCTATCGATGAGAGCATGGTGAGTTGAACAACCAATAAGAGCGTATTTATGAGAGCATGATGAGGTAAACAACCAATAAGAGTATATTGATGAGAGCATGGTGAGTTGAACAACCAATAAGAGCGTATTTATGAGAGCATGATGAGGTAAAAAACCAATAGGAGCGTATTTATGAGAGCATGATGAGGTAAACAACCAATAGGAGTGTATTTATGAGAGCATGATGAGGTAAACAACCAATACGAGCGTATTTATGAGAGCATGATGAGGTAAACAACCAATACGAGCGTATTTATGAGAGCATGATGAGGTAAACAACCAATAGGAGTGTATTTATGAGAGCATGATGAGGTAAACAACCAATAGGAGTGTATTTATGAGAGCATGATGAGGTAAACAACCAATAGGAGTGTATTTATGAGAGCATGATGAGGTAAACAACCAATAGGAGTGTATTTATGAGAGCATGATGAGGTAAACAACCAATACGAGCATATTTATGAGAGCATGATGAGGTAAACAACCAATAAGAGCGTATTTATGAGAGCAAGATGAGGTAAACAACCAATAAGAGTGTATTTATCAGAGCATGATGAGGTAAACAACCAATAAGAGGTGAACAACCACTAATGCGTCCTATCCTCTTTCACAGATCCACAATGGGCCGCCACACAACTCAAACTCTGGCTACTCATACGCCAAAAGAATGATTGATGTTCAAAACAGGTGAGTTGGCGAAAAATCTCATGTAAACAGGCATATTTGCACACGTTAATCTACAGGTGTCTTCTGGTACCTGTGTATCAATGCCTGATGTGTTTGAATCCACTGCTATTTCAACACCCTCAGTATCCTCAATCCCTAACTGATAGAAGTAAATAGATATAGTCTTAGATGCTGTACGTTACAAGTTTGGTTTATATTGTTACACGCACAGAAATCCGATGAACATATACTGACTAATGTGGACCATTTACCAGCCTGATGGTCGGGGGTAGAACTGCTGTCCATCCTATTTTGGAAAAGATGGTCCTGGCTTCGTCTGGTGAACCTACGTGGTTGGAACAGTCCGTTGCTCAGGTGGTCTTTGATCTTCCTTGACTTCCTGTGACACCTGGTGTTGTAGGTGTCTTGGAGGAGAGGCAGTAAGGTCCAGATGACATGTTCGGTGAAACGTATCATCCTCTGTAGTTCGTGTGAGTTGCCGAACCAAGCTGTGATACCTGTTAGTTTTCTCTTTATGAAGCAATTATAAAACCCTTTGAGGGCCGCTGGGATACTTGGGGCAGCCTTCTGACACTGTAGTTGTGGCAGTGCTTTCTTCACCATTGTGGCCATTTTTTTGTGACCAGTCCAGCCTCTCTGAGATGTAAACCCAAGGAACTTGAAGTTCCTCACTCCCTCTATGGTGTCCATGTTGATGTGACTCTGCATGTGCTCATCGGTACTGAACAGGGACGGACTGGCCATCGGGAGGATCGGGAGTTTTCCCGAACGGCCGGTCCATTCCGGGCTGTCATATTTTACTTTGACGGCCGGTCGGACGTATTAAAACAAGTGACAGTAGGCTGAAATGGACTGGCTGTTGCATCCGCAATACTTCGCTCTGGCCCGGCCGTCAAATCGAGTGAGAGAGTTCCTCTATATTCAGATAAGGAGAAACCCATAGTGAATGATGAACGCGGGGAGTGACAGATAGCAACCCCCCCATCCAAAGTCCCGGGCCAAATTTTTGTCCCAGTCCATCCCTGGTACTGAACCTGTAGTCCACAATCGGCTCTTTGGTTTTAATGATGTTGAAGACGAGGTTATTTACTTGGTGCCAAGCTGACAGCATCCTATTCTCCTCCTTGTAGGCCGTCTCTTCATGGTTGCTGATTAGACTTACTACCGTTGTCAGCAAACCTGATGGATTTAGAGCTGTGAGTTGCCACAGCTTTTTGGTAAAAAAGAGATAAAGTGGGTTCCTTTGAAAGGAAAATGCTTTGTTTGAAACTAAACAATATAAAACAAATTATAGAATCTACTTTTCCCTGTCATTGATTGCGACACCATCAACATGTCTCCGCTTTGGTGTTAAAACCCCTTGATGCTGTAAATCATAGCGCCTTAGGGTTCACTACCCATCAGCACCCTTGATCAGAAAGTGGGCTGGCTGTTTTTAAAATCTCTGGAGCAATGCATTTTGCACTTCTTGTTTATTAAGCTCTTTTGCACAAACCATCACCTTTTATTAATTTACTTTTTAACTCTCAGATGGACGGACTACCAGATCAGAGCTCAGGGATGGCTAACATTAGAGATCCCTAAGATCTCCACTGAATTGGGCATAACTGCTTTTACTTTTTTGACCCTTATATTTAGAATGAATTACAATGTACTTTTAATTTGGAGGAACTGGTGCCTTAAGGGCATTATAGACGTTTACTTGAAGGTAATTGTAGTACTGACTGTGTTTGTTTTATGTTGTCTGACAGGGGATACTTTGAGCAGTATGGACGACGCTACACCGCCGTCATCCCAACCAACGTATTTGGTCCCCATGACAACTTCAACTTAGAAAATGGTCACGTGCTCTCAGCACTTATGCATAAGACATATCTTGCCAAAAGTAAGTGTACACCAACACAGTATGTACCTTCATAAATCTATGTTACCTAACCTTAACCCCAACCCTACATCCATGTTACCTAACCTTAACCCTAACCCTAAATCCCTGTTACCTAACCTTAACCCTAACCCTAAATCCATGTTACCTAACCTTAACCC
>JACXGM010024126.1:5358-15970 GCA_016801145.1 Umbra pygmaea
CATAAGACAGCTACAGCTCATACAGAATGCTGCGGCCAGGATTCTAAGCAGAACCAGGAAATATGAGCATATCACGCCAGTCCTCAAGTCTCTACACTGGCTCCCAGTCACATTTAGGATAGACTTTAAAGTATTATTACTGGTATATAAATCACTCAATGGCCTAGGACCTAAATACATTGCAGATATGCTCATTGAACATAAACCCAACAGACCACTCAGATCATCAGGATTACATAAGCTAGAAATACCAAGGATTCAGACAAAATGCAGAGAATCTGCTTTTAGCTACAATGCCAGTCGCAGCTGGAACCAGCTCCCAGAGGAGATCAGGTGTGCTCCAACAGTAGTCACCTTTAAATCCAGACTCAAAACACATCTGTTTAGCTACGCTTTTACTGAATGAACTCTGTGTGAACTCCGAACCGATTGCACTATATTTTATATGGTTTGTTCAGTCTCTTTTATTTCTTAAACTGTACTATTTTTCTAACTGTTTCACTTTTATTTTAATTGCTTTAATTTAATCTGTTTTAAATTTTTATGTTTTCCTGTTTATTTAAAGCACCTTGAATTGCCATTGTGTATGAAATGTGCTATATAAATAAACTTGCCTTGCCTTGCCTAGCTATGCACTTTAATGGATGGATTTTATTGTGCTAATACTCTCTGATTTATAAACCGTATAAATGATCAATGATGGCAATATGAACATCTTTATGTAATAACCTCATTTACATATTATATTTATTCGTATTCTGTGTCCCTTCAATGTCTTATTGGTCCTGCAGTAGGTTCTATTACTTTATGTAAGGTATATTTATGGCTTTATAACATAAAACACAGTGATGCTGTTTAACCTTGGAGCAAAACACTGTCTACAATTAAAATACTATGTATAATCTTTTCTGATTATAGTATCTTCTACACATCTCAGCCGCTTAGCCTTAAGCTCTGACTCCTGACTTTCTACAGGTGTATGGCGGTCCTGACTTTTCAGCCCCACGACTGGTCCAGCTTTGCACCACCACATCCAGCCCCCTTCATGTGTCCAGCACGGGGAACTTGGTCACTGTTCGCTTCAAGTCTGACCCCTACGTCAGTGGTAGAGGGTTCAATGCCAGCTGGCTGGAAGTGCAGGGAGGTGGGTGTAGTAGACTGGAGATATAATTTATACAGCATGCATAGTCACATACACTTTCACACATGTATTTGTATTAACCTCTCCAGGCTGCGGTGGTCCGATAAAAGCCCCCAGTGGGGAGGTCCACTCCCCCAACTACCCTGCCAATTACCCCAACATGGTGGACTGTTCTTGGACCATCTCAGTGGACCAAGGTCACCGGGTCCTCTTCAACATCACCGACCTGGACATAGAAATGCACACCTCCTGCCTCTGGGACTACGTGGCAGTGAGTGACTCATGACTTGTGTTATTAGTGACTCATGATTGGTGTAATTAGTGACTTATGACTGGTGTGATTAGTGACTCATGACTGCTGTTATTACTGACTTATGACTGGTGTTATTACTGACTTATGACTGGTGTGATTAGTGGCTCATGACTGCTGTTATTACTGACTTATGACTGGTGTTATTACTGACTTATGACTGGTGTGATTAGTGGCTCATGACTGCTGTTATTACTGACTTATGACTTGTGTGATTAGTGACTTATGACTGGTGTGATTAGTGAATCATGACTGCTGTTATTACAGACTTATGACTGGTGTTATTACTGACTTTTGACTGGTGTTATTAGTGACTCGTGATTGCTGTTATTACTGACTTATGACTGGTGTTATTAGTGACTTATGACTGGTTATTTTTTGTGAATCATGACCAGTGTTGTTAGTGACTCATGACTGGTGTTGTTAGTGACTTATGACTGCTGTTATTACTGACTTATTACTGGTGTTATTAGTGACTCATGACTGCTGTTATTACTGCCTTATGACTGGTGTTATTAGTCACTTATGACTGGTGTTATTAGTGACTTATGACTGTTGTTATTAGTGACTCATGACTGCTGTTATTACTGACTCATGACTGCTGTTATTACTGACTCATGACTGCTGTTATTACTGACTTATGACTGGTGTGATTAGTGACTCATGACTGCTGTTATTACTGACTTATGACTGTTGTTATTACTGACTTATGACTGGTGTTATTAGTGACTCGTGACTGTAGTTATTACGGACTTATGACTGGTGTTATTAGTGACTCATGACTGCTGTTATTACTGACTTATGACTGGTGTTATTAGTGACTCATGACCAGTGTTGTTAGTGACTCATGACCGGTGTTATTAGTGACTCATGACCAGTGTTATTAGTGACTCATGACTGCTGTTATTACTGACTTATGACTGGGGTTATTAGTGAATCATGACTGCTGTTATTACTGCCTTATGACTGGTGTTATTAGTGATTTATGACTGGTGTTATTAGTGACTTATGACTGATGTTATTAGTGATTTATGACTGGTGTAATTAGTGACTTGTGACTGCTGTTATTTTTAACTTGTGACTGCTGTTATTAGTGACTTGTGACTGGTGTTATTAGTGACTCATGATTGCTGTTATTACTGACTTATGACTGGTGTTATTAGTGACTTATGACTGCTGTCATTACTGACTTATGACTAGTGTTATTAGTGACTTGTAACTGCTGTTATTACTGACTTATGACTGGTGTTTTTAGTGACTCATGACTGCTGTTATTACTGACTTCTAACTGGTGTTATTAGTGACTCATAACTGCTGTTATTACTGACTTATGACTGGTATTATTAGTGACTTATGACTGGTATTTTTTGTGACTCATGACCAGTGTTGTTAGTGACTCATGACCGGTGTTGTTAGTGACTCATGACTGCTGTTATTACTGACTTATTACTGGTGTTATTAGTGACTCATGACTGCTGTTATTACTCATGTATGACTGGTGTTATTAGTGACTTATGACTGGTATTTTTTGTGACTCATGACCAGTGTTGTTAGTGACTTATGACTGGGGTTATTAGTCACTCATGACTGCTGTTATTACTGACTTATTACTGGTGTTATTAGTGACTCATGACTGCTGTTATTACTCATGTATGACTGGTGTTATTAGTGACTTATGACAGGTATTTTTTGTGACTCATGACCAGTGTTGTTAGTGACTTATGACTGGGGTTATTAGTCACTCATGACTGCTGTTATTACTGCCTTATGACTGATGTTATTAGTGACTTATGACTGGTGTTATTAGTGACTAATGACTGCTGTTATTATTGACTCATGACTGCTGTTATTAGTGACTTATGACTAGTGTTATTAGTGACTAATGACTGGTGTTATTAGTGACTTATGACTGGTGTCATTAGTGAGTTATGACTGATGTTATTAGTGACTTATGACTGGTGTTATTAGTGACTAATGACTGCTGTTATTATTGACACATGACTGCTGTTATTAGTGACTTTTGACTGCTGTTATTAGTGACTTATGACTGCTGTTATTATTGACTCATGACTGCTATTATTAGTGACTTATGACTAGTGTTATTAGTGACTAATGACTGGTGTTATTAGTGACTTATGACTGGTGTTATTGGTGACTCATGACTGGTGTTATTGGTGACTCATGACTGGTGTTATTACTGACTTATGACTGCTGTTATCACTGACTTATGACTGGTGTTATTAGTGACTTATGACTAGTGTTATTAGTGACTCGTGACTGCTGTAATTACTGACTTATGACTGGTGTTATTAGTGACTTATGACTCTTGGTATTACTGACTTGTGACTGGTATTTTTTGTGACTCATGACCAGTGTTGTTAGTGACTCATGACCGATGTTGTTAGTGACTTATGACTGGGGTTATTAGTGAGTGACTTATTGATGGTGTTCCAATGGAATTCGAGTGGCATTTTTTTCAAACACAGTAAAGGTCAGAAGGCATAGAAGGTGTGAATGGCCACACACCCTGAGGCCTTAGTAGTCATCGAGTCCCTTATGGTCTGTGGAACCAATCCACTTGCACATTCATTCATCATTAGAGGTAAACAATGTGCCTTCTGTCTATGCGAGAAAACATTTAGTGTGTAAGACCAGGAGCTACAGAAAATATTGCAAGTCCTCCATTTGGAAGATGAGCTTCTCTTCTTCACTTTCCCTGTCAATGTAGATCTATGATGGTCCCAGTATGTCTGCCCCACTGCTGGGTCAAGTCTGCGGTCAGACAAGGCCCGACCCATTCATCTCCACCCAGAACACCATCTATGTTCGCTTCAGGTCAGACGCAAGCCGGAGCCACCGGGGCTTTGCCGCCAGCTTCTCCGAGGGTGGGTCGAAAATGAAACATTGATGAGTTAACACTAAATCCGAAGATGGACAAATCTTTCTCTCATGGCAATGGTTGATCATCATACTCTACAGTTGTATTCTTCATTTTATGTGGAAACGTGGCCTTTTGCTATAGCTGTAGACATTTGTTTGAATTGTTGTCAGTCAGAAACATTTCCTTCTGTCTCTCAGCTTGTGGAGCCACCTTCATAACAGACGACCTTGGAGGGACCATTGCCTCCCCGCGATACCCGGCTACCTACCCGAATAATCAGAACTGCAGTTGGATCATCAAGGCTCAGTTGCCATGTGAGTAAACCAGGAACAATATACTGCATAACAACAATTCAATGCAAAAGCCAAATGTGTTGGTCCTTATATGTAACGTGTCATGTTCCTTTCCCCCACTCACAGTCAATCATGTGACCCTGTCTTTTACGGACTTTGACCTGGAGATGCTCAGCACCAACTGCTCTGAGGATGCTGTGGAGGTCTTGGATGGAGATAACTACATGGCGCCGGTCATCGGTAACGCCAACATATAGGAATTACTCTGTTAGAAAAAGATACTGTATTTGTGTTGAGTTATGTCAATGTTTCAGCACAGGCATTTCTAATCCCAATCTCACAGTAACATGAAGAAGCATCTGAAGATGTGTGTAGTATCATTACTGCTCAGTGTCAGAGATACTGTGCATGATGTGGTGTGATGGTAGAATTGTGTTGTCCACCCAGGTCGGTACTGTGGGAGCGATATCCCTCACCCTGTTACCTCCTTCAGTAACGCGCTGGTCGTCAACTTTGTCTCCGACTCCTCCGTCTCTAACAAGGGCTTTAGAGCCACCTTCACAGGCTCTACCTCAAGTAAGACACCCATCTACTGTCATAAGTAAGCCCACTAACTGTGGGACCCAATGTTTGTTAACGGCTTGATGTGAATTGATGTTTAATTTCAAAACAAATTATTATTGGAACTTATATACAGTATGAAATACCAATCTAGTAAAATGTTTCCTTTCTTTATGGAATTCTCCATAGAGCCAGACGTTTATTTGGGGGGGGGATTTTCTGCTTTATTGGACAGGAAACTAGTGAAAGATGAAGAAGAGAGTTTCTTTTTGAAATTGCATGAGGTCAGATTCAAACCCATGCTGCAGCAGTACATGTGCTCCGGAGGCTGTGGCTTAGACCGCTGGACCAGGCCAGAGGCAGAGTTTTGACATAGATCTGTCTCATAGTCTGTTATAGTTTAAACCAGTGCCTGTGTGTATGCCTGGTCTCTTCTAACACACACGTTTCCCTCTCCCAGGCTGTGGAGGGGCTTTGGTCATGGAGACCGGGGCCTTCAACAGCCCCAACTACCCTGATGCCTACCCTCCCAATGTGGAGTGCATCTGGACCATAACCAGTTCCCCAGGAAACCGTGTCCAGCTCTCCTTCATGTGAGTCTAATATATACATTAATAACAGTTATTACACATGTAATTAAATATGAATAACTCATTGATATTTAGAGTCTGGTCTAATAGCCACATTGCCCTATTTTATTACAATAAATCACTGTACAATCCCGTTAAGAAAAACTGCATTCAGTCAGGCTGTCTTTTCTGTAAAGGCAGCACATCAATGGAATACAATTCCATAATCAATAAGAGATCTTGTTACTCATTTAAGTCTAATGTACAAACATGGCTAGTTACAACTCAACAATGTCAACATTGAATCGTCTGATTGTATTTGATATATTTATATTTGTATGTATGTGTATGTGTATATGTATGTGTATGTGTGTGGATAGCAAGTTACGGAACTGTGATACATCATGCCGAATATAGTTTTATTTTTGTATGCCCTATGCTAAATAGGGTTTTATGTGGATTGCAAAGTGGTAGCATTAACAAAGTGACTGTGTATATGTATGTATGCATGTATGTATGTATGGAATTTAATTGTATTTGTAGTTGTTTTAAACAGGGAAAAAAATTATTTTATCCATTACACATGTATTTATATTTGTAACTAAGGTCATGATCATGTTAGGATGCCTATTATTGTTTTCTTTTAGGAAGCCATTGGTAACATCTGGCAAGGGACTACAGATGAAAACTAGCCTTTTTGGCTAATTCTGGCATATTTACAGTAATGTCTATTAATATGCACTGTCCCTGTCAAAAATAAATAAATAAATAAATTATACTGTTAAACATATTTCTTAAGGGAATATAAAGGTGCGGTTGGTATATAATTATGATGTAGATGTTGAGATGTGATCATGCCAATGTGGTGATAGCTGAAATGTAACAATGTGGTGATAACGGAAATGTGATTATGGTTACGTAGTGATATTTGACATCCTCTATGACAGAATGTTCCACCTGCCTCCTAACTGTAATGATGACTACCTGGAGATCAGAGAGGGAAACTCTACAGGCACTCTGGTTGGTCGCTTTTGCGGGACAATCCTCCCCTCCAACTACACGTCTCTGATTGGCCACGTCCTTTGGGTCAAGTTCCGCTCCGACTCTACTATCAGCGGCGCTGGATTCAGAGCTACCTTCTCCCACTGTGAGTGTGTATGTAGCATTTCTGTGTGTGCCTGCTAGCTTGTATATTCTGCTGAAGGCCATAGTCCTCTACAAGCTACACATTCTCTAACACTTTGAATGTCTCCCGTTTCTCATTACATCGCTTTGTATTGTCTCTCTTGCTCTACTGATTGACCCAGTCCTTTCTAAAATGAACAAACCCTTACAATGGCAATGTCCATGTTTTAAAATTTGATTCTTCCTGTAGTCAGTGTCCTAAACACAGAACATGTTCTCCCCCAGTGTATGGGAATGACATCATTGGTACGTCAGGACAGATAGCGTCTCCTCTGTACCCCCGGACGTACCCCAATAACGCTGACTACCGCTGGACCATCACAGTACCAGGAAACGACTACATCCAGATCCGCTTTCTAGACATCGATATCGAGGACCTGTATGACTGCTACTACGACCAGCTCAAGGTATCCTTTCAACTCATCTACCTGTCCCTCAATGGGAAAACAGATCCAAAAGCCATGTTTAGTTTCATGGGACATTCATTAGATCAGTACACACATTTCACACAATAACATTTATTTCATAAAGGCCATTTTAAATCAGTTATATTTACAAGACTCTCATAAAGATACCCAGACTAAAAAATGTAAAAATCAGACATTAATAAGTTGAAATAAGCTAGGAAAAAATCTGTAGAACAACAGGAACTTAGGAAGATTCCTAGAGAGTAGCCATGCTCTAGGTTGTGTCCAGTCCTCTTCTGGCTGTGCCGGGAAGATATTATAAGAGTGCATGGCCCTTTAAGTTCTATTCTTTCACAGCTTTAAGATGTTGCAGTGGTACTGGACAGAAGCTGCTGTACCAGTGCTCCTATTGTATTTTAAATGTTTGTTGTGACAAACATTTAAAATGTAACGTCAATACAAAACAATTATTTTCCCAATCTCCGTTAAGTTCTGTGTCTCTGTTGTCAGATATTTGATGGGCCCAACGTCCATGCCTACCCACTGGGGACATTCTGTGGTCTGTCTCTGCCGAGCTCAGTCAGTAGCTCCGGTAGCACCGTGACCCTGGAGTTCCAGTCAGACACAGTAATTGGGGGAAGAGGCTTCCTCATCGAGTGGTCAGCCATAGAGAGCTCTGGACCGCTGCCCACCATAGCGCCAGGTCAGTAGGCATTGTAACTACATCATATAGGCCCTAGAAAACATGGTACAGTCTACAGCACTGGTTTCCAAATCCTCTCCTTAAGTCCATGTATTTGAACAACCCCTGAAGCTAGCTCACCTGATTAAACTTGTCTACTAATCAACAATTCCTTGATTAGTAAATGTAGTTTACTCGTTCTGGGCTAGAGTTAAACTGTGGCCCATCTGGGGGTACTTGAGGAGAGGTTTGGGAACCACTGGTCTACAGTATATGGTCAAATGCAATGTGAAGAGGTTGATGTGTATGTGTGTGCACTAACTGGGCCTTGTGTAGGTGCCTGTGGGGGGGCTCTGTTGCCAGGCGACAGCCCCAGGTTCCTGTTCTCGCCCGGCTGGCCAAACAGCTATGCGCCTAACCTAGAGTGTACCTGGGTCATCCGCTCTCCCGACTCCATCGTTGAGCTCAACCTGCTGTCTCTGGACATCGAGGGGTCCGTTCCCACCTGCTACTTCGACCGCCTGCTCATTCGAGATGGTGAGAGAGAGGCCGGGTACTGTTCATTTCGGATCAAAGCAGCGAAACGATTTACAACCGAAAGTTAAATCAAGAGTAACTCAGTCGACCCATTAAATAATGCATGATGATTTCAGTCCAACTCAGACTGGCCATCCCATCTTTCCTAATTCAACATTGAACTAGATGTAATTTGATTTAAATATGTTTATTTTTTGTGTTTTTTGTGTTTTTAGTCCTCACACTTATAATGTAAACTTTTATGTATAATGCAGTCGATATAAGATGATGACACAAATGTTATGCGAAGCAGGATTTTATACCAGCCTGAAAACAAAGGCTCAATCTAAAAGTAGTGTTAAATGCTCTCATAAGCAACATGTCATGTGCTCAGTGGAGTCTTTTTGTGCTGTTGTCCATCATCTTCCTGCAGCTCATCTGTATGGGTACATTAGAGACGTCTCTCACAGCGCTATAGTGTAGTGATACATATATTTACAACAGATGGGTGAAACACGTCTCCAGTGTTCCTTCCTGTCTCCTGTATTCAGCCCTGTATGTTTCTCCTCAGGTGAAACTAACCTGTCCCCCCTTCTGAGCACCGTGTGTGGTCATGAGCTGCCCGGTCCCATCCACTCCACTGGGGCATCCATGTTTCTTCGCTTTTCTACAGACAGCAGCATCAGCGGTCAGGGGTTCAACGCTTCCTACTCCAAGGGTGAGTCCTTTCTACATATCAATGTGCTTTACCATGCCACACCCAGTTGTGGTTTTCCAATTGGTTTGTATCATTTGTGATTTGATCTGATTGGTCAAAAGTCTCATTGTTTCTGTGACAATAAACAATCAAATTACTTTCCTAATGTTTTTCTAGGATGTGGTGGTCTACTGCATACAGACAGGGGGGTGTTGTCCACGCCTCGGTACCCCCAGAACTACCCATCTGGACTGGACTGTAGCTGGCACGTGATGGTGACCCCAGGCTTCAGAATATCTGTAAACTTCCAGGTCCCATTCCAAATCCAAGGCTTTGGCACGGCGTGTAGCACTGGAGACTACCTGGAGGTAAGAGAGAATGGAAGAGCAGAGTTTTTCATCCTAACTGAGTCTTATAGATGTACATTACTGAACCTAGTTGTAACCAGCAGACGTTATGGCATCTTACAGGTTCAGTTAACCCAGTGGCAAATGTAGAGTAATCTGTAGCATAAGTATTCCACATCTGAATGTCTGTGTGTGCAACTTAGCTGAGGAATGGTCCGGATGCCTCAGCCCCTTCCCTGGGGGGCCGTCTGTGTGGCTCCAGCCCCCCCTCCATTACCCAGACAACAGACAACAACCTCCACGTACGATTTGTCTCTGATACAAGCAATGAGGCCAGCGGCTTCAAACTGACCTTCGAGGCCCACAGCCTGGGTGAGTGACTACTAGTTATATCATTGTTTATTGGGTGAGTGACTACTAGTTATAACATTGTTTATTGGGTGAGTGACTACTAGTTATAACACTGTTTATTGGTTGAGTGACTACTAGTTATAACACTGTTTATTGGTTGAGTGACTACTAGTTATAACATTGTTATTAGGTGAGTGACTACTAATTATAACATTGTTTATTGAGTGAGTGACTACTAGTTATAACATTGTTTATTGGGTGAGTGACTACTAGTTATAACATTGTTTATTGGGTGGGTGACTACTATTTATAACACTGGTTATTGGGTGAGTGACTACTAGTTATAACACTGTTTATTGGGTGAGTAACTACTAGTTATAACATTGATTATTGGGTGAGTGACTACTAGTTATAACACTGTTTATTGGTTGAGTGACTACTAGTTATAACATTGTTATTAGGTGAGTGACTACTAGTTATAACACTGTTTATTGGGTGAGTGACTAATAGTTATAACATTGTTATTAGGTGAGTGACTACTAGTTATAACATTGTTTATTGGGTGGGTGACTACTATTTATAACACTGGTTATTGGGTGAGTGACTACTAGTTATAACACTGTTTATTGGGTGAGTGACTACTAGTTATAACACTGTTTATTGGTTGAGTGA
>JACXGM010024127.1:0-15869 GCA_016801145.1 Umbra pygmaea
AATGACTCTCATGTATGTAGTTGTGAAGGTAGGTGTAATGACTCTCATGTATGTAGTTGTGAAGGTAGGTGTAATGACTCTCATGTATGTAGTTGTGAAGGTAGGTGTAATGACTCTCATGTATGTAGTTGTGAAGGTAGGTGTAATGACTCTCATGTATGTAGTTGTGAAGGTAGGTGTAATGACTCTCATGTATGTATCCATGATCATCAGGTAGCTGGAGGTGTGTGGAGGCTCTGGTCAGAGCAGGAGCCGACGTGGACTTTGACATTCCTAACCTGGGAACGCCGCTCTACACCGCATGTGTTTCCCAAGAAATCGAGTGTGCTCGAAGTCTACTAGGGGCAGGTGAGGCTCGGGCACCTCTGCACAATAGCCAGGGATGAGGAGCAACAATTAGCGGTAAGATTATTACGGTATTCTCAAAAGTGGTGAAATGGATCTGTGTATCACAATCTTACTAAGTCTTTATCCACTACCTACACACTGTTAGCTTAGTGTTTCTGGGAAAGCTCAGAGTGTCTGCTATTTACAACACATTTTTGTTTAATATAAATTCATCACGTTATGCCAATTAACGTACTTCTTATAACACATTACTCATTTGGCTCAGTGGTTAGCAGGTCTGACCTGTAGTCAGAATGTATCAAATGGCGTTGTGGCCTTCAGCAAGGACCTTTATCCTATGTTGTCTCTGTATTCCTTGTAGGTCACTCTGGAAAAAAATATTAATGTAAAAATGACATGACTATTCAATTTCTATTAAGCCATCACTGCTTTGTCTTGGTTTCCCTCCAGGAGCAAACGTGCAGAAAGGTAAATATATGGACTCTCCTCTACATGCTGCTGCGGAAAAAGACAACATGGCCATTGTGAAACTGCTTTTGGACTTTGGGGCGGATGTCAACACCAGGAACATGGAGTTCCAGAGACCCATTGAAGCCACCCCTCCTAGCAGCCTGACAGAGGGTTTTCTACTGGTTTACGAGGGTGAGCTCTAAATAGCCAATTCATGGACAATCCTTTAAAATCATTGAAATCACAGCTAGAATTTCATTGTGATGTTTCGCTTTAGAATACAACTTGTTCTTCACTGTCCGTAAAAGTCTAGAATAATTCCACAGGAACACAAAAGGGGTGTACAAATTAACATACAGTTTTAAATCGATGACCTGGCTATTCTGTAGTTTGGAGCATAACATTACCCTACTGTCTTACTTATTGTTTACTCTTGTGTAGTTTGGTGCATAACATTATCTTACTGTCTTACTTATTGTTTACTATTGTGTAGTTTGGTGCATAACATTATCTTACTGTCTTACTTATTGTTTAATATTGTGTAGTTTGGTGCATAACATTATCTTACTGTCTTACTTATTGTTTAATATTGTGTAGTTTGGAGCATAACATTACCCTACTGTCTTACTTATTGTTTACTCTTGTGTAGTTTGGTGCATAACATTATCTTACTGTCTTACTTATTGTTTACTCTTGTGTAGTTTGGTGCATAACATTACCCTACTGTCTTACTTATTGTTTACTCTTGTGTAGTTTGGTGCATAACATTATCTTACTGTCTTACTTATTGTTTACTATTGTGAGGTTTGGTGCATGACATTATCTTACTGTCTTACTTATTGTTTACTCTTGTGTAGTTTGGTGCATAACATTATCCTACTGTCTTACTTATTGTTTACTCTTGCCTTTCTGTAGCCACGCCCCGCCTATTGAGCCAGCTGTGTCGCCAGGTCATTCGTGACCGTGTGGGTCGTGACAGGTTTCACCTCATGAAGACCCTGCCACTGCCCACTCGTCTCAGAAACTATCTCCAGTACATGTGATGAGAAAACAAATGTAGACTCATAGGTTGCTTATTGTATCACTAATTCATGGGAGCTCATTCATATGCATGGATATAAGGAGCCCTTTTTTCACCACTAGCACTAGAAAAGGGACATTGCCCTGCACATGGGGCATAAAACAGGGGTCCTAAAACTCAGTAGTCACTAAAGATTGTACTGCACCTCAAGAAAATAGGGGTGTTTAACCTGGTTATCATACCAACATGGCGTCTTAATCATCCTAATGTCCCAACTGTCTCATTTGTCTGATTCCCTCAAACATGTGCCTCATCGTAAGTGTGAAACATTTCAAAATATTTTTTGCATTTCACCCCTACATACATAATCTCCAATGCCTTGTGATATATTTGGGACACTCAGTAGTTTTTTATTCGTTTGGCTCTATAAAATATAGGGTATTTTTATGAAGATACTGTTTTGACCATTTATAAATGACAAACACTTTCTGTACATGTTCAACCCTTTTCAGTGTATTAAATGGTTTTGGATTGACAAAATGTCAAAATTAGGTACTTGTTTTTAGTATTTGGATGCAATTCAGTAAATAAAAGGGGTGCTTAATCTGGAGCTTGACTTCACAAGTTAAAAACATTTCAGTTTTGACCCCTGAGTCCTTTAATTGCTATGGTAGTATGTTTGGGGTCATTGTCTTGTTGATTGATGAAGCACTGTCTAATGAGTTTGGAGGCCTTTGCTGGTCCTTTAGCTGATAAGATGTTTTATACACTTCAGAGACAATTCTGTTACTGCCACCAGTGGGTAGAGTACATCTTAAATCAAGTGGAAGCCATACATGTCCAAAGCATGAGACTATTTGGATGGTATTATACTGATGGTATTATACTGCTGTGGATCTTGGGTAGTTCCTTTACTTTTCTAGGTGGTGACACTCCAAAAGAATACCGGTTTGTGGATTGCATGTGTATCAACTGCAGTTCTGCTGTTAAAGTCTTCTGTGGATGGTATTAGTTGGGACATGTGTGTCTAAATACATGACAGTTGTTCTGCTTTGTCGAAAAGTTATTTTTTTCCGTTATAGTGAACATCAGTCATTCAGTGTAGCGGTCAACTTGACTACAAAGCAAGTGTAAGGTCTTGACACTGACAGCTCACTTATGTCTACAAAAATGATGTAATGGAACATACCAGAACTTTGGTACACTGAAAACATGGGACTATGCATAAAATAGTGTTGTCTTATCTAAACAGAGAAATCAATATACACAATCAAAGTACACAAATCCCCACAAATAATGGCTGAATATCAAAACTTTATATTAATGTATGGATTTGAAATCCAAAAGTGTTGAGTAGAGTTAAGGAAAGTTTAATGAAAGCTGCTTCAGTACTCCAATAATGACGGTGAGCTAGGTAGCCACTGGGCTCCAAAATGACTGGCAAGTCATAAACAATACTTTAAAAACATAAACAATATAATTACAGAGAAAAACTCAATATACCAACATGTGAGAAACACTGTACTTTATTAATTTTGCAATGGAACCAACCAAACTCATACAACACAAAATAAATTTCACCAAAATTAAGGTTCCATATTTATTCAATACTTAGTGCAACCAAATTGTCAGCCGAAATTGCCTGATAATTCATTATACGATCAATCTTGACCAGTGTCCCTGGACCTCTGGAATTTAAACAGCCAGGAAACATTGCTGACCCAATATTTCACAGTAGGTTTGAGGTGCCCCTAAACATACTGATGCTTTAAGCTAAGACTTAGATTAATTTAGTTTGGTAATGTGAAGGAATTTATTTATTTATATTTATTTTTTGATCCCCTGCTGATTTTGTACGTTTACCCATTGACAAAGAAATGATCCATCTATAATTTTAATGGTAGGTTTATTTGAACAGCGAGAGACAGAATAACAACCAAAAAATCCAGAAAAACACATGTCAAAAAAGTTATTAATTGATTTGCACTACAATGAGTGAAATAAGTATTTGACCCCTTTGCAAAACATGACTAAGTACTTGGTGGCAAATCCCTTGTTGGCAATCACAGAGATCAGACAGTTCTTGTAGTTGGCCACCAGGTTTGCACACATCTCAGGAGGGATTTTGGCCCACTCCTCTTTGCAGATCCTCTCCAAGTCATTATGGTTTCAAGGCTGACGTTTGGCAACTCGAACCTTCAGCTCCCTCCACAGATTTTCTATGGGATTAGGGTGTGGAGACTGGCTAGGCCACTCCAGGACCTTAATGTGCTTCTTCTTGAGCCACTCCTTTGTTGACTTGGCCGTGTGTTTTGGGTCATTGTCATGCTGGAATACCCATCCACCTTTTCAATGCCCTGGCTGAGGGAAGAAGGTCTCACCGAAGATTTGAAGGTACATGGCCCCGTCCATCGTCCCTTTGATGGGGTGAAGTTGTCCTTTCCCTTTAGCAGAAAAAAACTCCAAAGCATAATGTTTCCAACTCCACTTGACAGTGGAGATGGTGTTCTTGGGGTCATAGGCAGCATTCCTCCTCCAAACACGGCAAGTTAAGTTGATGACAAAAAGCTAGATTTTGCTCTTATCTGACCACAACACCTTCACCCAGTTCTCCTCTCTATCATTCAAATGTTCATTGGCAAACTTGAGACAGGCCTGTACCTGTGCTTTCTTGAGCAGGGGGACCTTGCAGGCGCTGCAGGACTTCAGTCCTTCATGGCGTAGTGTGTTACCAATTGTTTTCTTGTTGACTATGGTCCCAGCTCCCTTGAGATCATTGACAAAATCCCCCCGTGTAGAACTGGGCTGATTCCTCACCGTTCTCATGATCATTGCAACTCCACAAGGTGAGATCTTACATGGAGCTCCAGACCGAGGGAGATTGACAGAATTTTTGTATTTTTTCCATTTGCGAATAATCCCACCCACTGTTGTCACCTTCTCACCAAGCTGCTTGGGGATGGTCTTGTAGCCCATTCCAGCCTTGTGTAGGTCTGAAATCTTGTCCCTGACATCCTTGGACAGCTTTTTGGTCTTGGCCATGGTGGAAAGTTTGGAATCTGATTGATTGTTTGCTACTGTGGACAGGTGTCTTTTATACAGGTAACAAGCTGACATTCGGAGCCACCTGTATAAGCGTGTTGCCTGTATAAGAGTCACATGGGAGCCACAAATCTTGCTTATTGACAAGGGATCAAATACTTATTTCACTCATTATAATGCAAATCAATTAAAAACCTTTTTACATGCGTTTTTGTTATTCTGTCTTTTACTGTTAATATAAACAGACCATTAAAATTATAGACTGATCATTTCTCTGTCAGTGGGCAAACATACAAAATCAGCATGCAATCAAATATTTTTCCCTCACTGTAGATGTTATTTACAATCATTTAATTGTGAAACCTTGATTTGGAGGACATTGATTTTTAATTTAATCAATATACGATTTTGGTTGGTTCCATTGTCACAAAGTACAGTATTTCTCACATGTTGGTATTTTGAGTTATTCTCTATAATTGAAGTTTATATTTTTACAGTATTGTTTGTTGATGCCAATCAGGGTTGCCAGTAAGTCTGGAGCCCACTGTAGCTTACATAAAACATTTATACATTTGTTTGGTTGATTGATTTGTGTTATAGTGAAACGCCTTGTTATTAATGTTTCTACATGTGCTATTATCTCATTTACATAACATTTCGAATTTTGTCAATATCTTAGAGTGTGTGCATTGCATCTCCATCAGCGTTTTTTTCAAAAACATATATATTAAACATTTTTTAAATGAAAGGTTTATTTTTTATTTAATGTTTTTTTAACAAACTCTGACACATTTTCAGTGTGGTTACGGTGTATAACCAGTGGATGGCATCAATGTTACTTCCTGCGAAAACATTCACATCGGGACAAAAGATTGTTGCCATGGAACTGTATGTAAACATGTCTAATACCGTAGCAAGGTCGGAAACTTGCTACAGTAGCTCCATTACAGCAATTAAAGAATATATATGTTATTTTCAAAAACGTGTGAACGACTTCAGGCATAGCAGCTTGGTAACAACCTAAGATACAATTAATAATGTCTTACTCACTGCCTCCCAAAAAGACTGGACTGCCAAGAGACGTTCTCAAGTGGCTTCAAAGCCTGGATCTGACATTTTCTCCAATGAACGTCCGCAGGTGAGATTGCATTTAATGGCCTTTCATTACAAAATGCCAATGTGTTTTTTATTTTTTATATATAACATGAATAAAATGTAAATTTGCAGGGATTTCTCGAATGGCTACCTTGTAGCCGAGTTGTTCTCCTGGTATTACCCTGAAGACTTTCCCATGCACTCATATAACAACGGGACCTCACTTCCAGCCAAACAGGGAAACTGGGCACAAATTGAACGGGTAAGGAATAGAGGGCGTGGCCAGTCAACAGAAAGACAAACTGGTTGTTGAAATCGTGCACCTGCAAAGGCTTCAGTGTGAGAATTGTACTTCTAATCACACGTTGACATACAATTAGTTCTTATTTTCATGGTCTTGTTGAATAATATACATATTCTGTCTTCTTTTTAGTTTCTAGCAAAACAAAACATCCATCTGCAGAAGGAAGCTATTGATGGCACTATCCATTGCAAACCAGGTGCAGCCGAGCTTCTTGTGCAGGAGATATATACATTCCTGACTAACAGAAGGTTAGATATACTGTGATACAAACAGCAAATATAAATCCTGTACTTTCAATCCACACATCAATATTACAATGTTTTATTTAGGAAAAAATAGTAGGTCATTGAATGTAGGCTAGGGCTAAGAAATAAATAATTAAATAGTAAAAAAAGCAAATATAAAATTATACATTTATTAATCAATATTATTTCCCTATTTATTTATTTATTTATTTCCGTGATCATTTATTTCTTTATTTATTTTCATATTCATTTTTTCCATATTCCATAAATATATAAATATAAATAAATAGGGAAATAATATTGATAAAACCCTTATAATTTTATATTTTCATGTATATTTTTATTAATGCATATATTTATTTAATTCTTATTTTGGCAGACTTGGTCCTCCATCATAACCTCGTGTTTTACAGTGCATCCGGAAAGTATTTTCACAGTGCTCTACTTTTTCCACATTTTGTTATGTCACACCCTTATTCCGAAATGGATTACATTATTTATTTCCCTAAAAATTCCACAAACAATACCTCACAATGACAATGTGATTGAAGTGTGTTTGAAATCTTAGCTAATATAAAAAAAAACAAAAAAGCACATAACTCAAAGCCTTTGAGCTCAGGTGCATCCTGTTTCCACTGATCATCCTTGAGATGTTTCCTCAAGCTTATTGGAGTCCACTTGTGGTAAATTCTGTTGATTGGACATGATTTGGAAAGGCAGACAGCTGTCTATATAAGGTCCCACAGTTAACAGTGCATGTCAGAGCACAAACTAAGCCATGAAGTTCAAGGAATTGTTTGTAAACCTCAGAGACCGTATTGTATCGAGGCACAGATCTAGGGAAGGGTACGTCCATCCATAGATGGAAGAAGTTTGGAACCACCAGGACTCTTCCTAGAGCTGGCCACCCAGCCAAACTGAGTGATCAGGGGAGAAGGGCCTTAGTCAGGGAGGTGACCAAGAACCCAATGGTCACTCTGACAGAGCTCCAGTGTTTCTCTGTGGAGAGAGCAGAACCTTCCAGAAGAACAACCATCTCTGCAGCACTCCACCAATCAGGCCCGTATGGTAGAGTGGCCAGACGGAAGCCACTCAGTAAAAGGGACGAGATCCCGCCTGAAGTTTGCCAAAAGGCACCTGATGGATTTTCAGACCATGAGAAACAAAATATTCTGGTCAAATGAAACAAAGATTGAACTCTAAGGACTGAATGGCAAGCATCATGTCTGGAGAAAACCAGGCACCGCTCATCACCTGCCCAATACCATCCCTACAGTGAAACATGGTGGTGGCAACATCATGTTGTGGGCATGTTTTTCAGTGACAGGGACTGGGAGACAGAATAGAAGGAAAGATGAATGCAGCAATGTACAGAGACATCCTTGCATAAAAACCTGCTCCAGAGTGCTCTGGACCACTGGACAGGGGCAAAGGTTCATCTTCCAACAGGACAACGACTCTAAGCACACAGCCAAGATAACAAAGGAGTGGCTACAGGACAACTCTGTGAATGTCCTTGAGTGGCCCAGCCAGAACCCAGACTTGAATCCGATTGAACATCTCTGGAGCGATTTGAAAATGGCTGTGCACCAACGCTCCCCACTCAACCTGATGGAGTTTGAGAGGTCATGCAAAGAAGAATGTGAGAAACTGCCCAAAAAAGGAAAATGTGCCAAGCTTGTAGCATCATACTCAAAAAGACTTGAGGCTGTAATTGCTGCCAAAAGTGTTTCAACAAAGTAGTGAGCTAAGGCTGTGAATACTTATGTACATGTGCCTTTTTGTTTTGTATTTTTTATAAATTTGCTAAGATTTCAAACACACTTCTTTCACATTGTTATTATGGGGTATTCTTTGTAGAGTATTAAGGAAAATAAGGAATTGAATCCATTTCGGAATAAGGGTGGAACATACAAAATATGAAATAAGTGCTGTGAATCCTTTATGGATGGTACTGTGGGCAGACTGGAGTTCTTAAAGGTACAATATGTAGTTTTCCAAAACAATAACAAAAGACATACTTTGCATTAAAAAAGCAAACATCACTATACTTATATTATCTATATTTGTTAGTTGTGTACTTACACTATCCTAAATGTTTCCACCAACTTTTAAACCCAGAGAAATTTGTAATGTAATTCAAAGACACAGGACGTTTAATTTTGTCTTCCGTCAATGGCGTCATATAACCTTTGACTGCACTATTTGCTCTAAGTTCCAGGGAACCGCCAAACATAATGCAAATAAATTTATAATATTTTTAACAATACATTACTTTGTCAGTGAACTTTTTTTCTGCCGGAGACGCTAGATTGGAAGGTTGTCATTGACGACGATAACAAAACCCATGATCCAACGCTACTTCCCGACGTCATCCAAGTACATCTTTTGCTATTGTTTTGATTGAGAGCCCCCTAGAGGCCACAAACTACATATTGTACGTTTAAGTATGTTATTTGTGATAAGACAAAAATCAGTTTACAACGCCCACACCAAAATAAAACGAGCCATGCTCAACCACTCTTGGTCCAATCCAGTTCCTTCTACCTTTCCAAGGTTTATCAATGTGATGTCCTAATGCAGGATTAAAGGGCTCCAAGTAAGGGAGACCGACTTCACAGACAGGGATTATCAGGAACAGCTGCCCATGGTGGCACGCTCTACGGCCTCAGTGGCCATCAAGAGCAACCTGCGCCTCACGGAGGTCATAGCCGATCCCAACATGTCTACCAACCAGAGGAAGGTGCAGGCCATCATTCACATGCACCTGGAGCAGAGGGCGGCCGAGAGAGCCCAGAACCCAAGTGAGTGCCTCCGGCCCCTGGGGATAGAAGGGGACAAAGTTGGGTTTTGGTCATTTAATTGTCAGAGTTTGAAAGGTTTATCAGAGCTTGCAGTTGTAATTGAGAAGAAAAACTGCATTTCTTACTGTGGCAGAGCGGTTCAACATGAAGCCCACCCTGGGAGACCTGGCTGCCGGACTGCCTTCGTTGTCACACCACAGAGAGGATGGGTCCAATGGCCGAACCACAAAACACACTGGTAGCACAAGGGAGTTATTCTCATAGTTTTATTGTTGACAAAGTTTTATAATTCACAGTTTTAGTCACATTGGAACACTATTGTTTTCTCTCTCCTGTTCCTCCACAGAGATAAGTGATTCCTGCATGAACAACACAGCCAGTGTCCACTATCAGGAGATTTCAGTCCGTCAGACCGACAAGCGCTCCTTGACTTTAAATTAAAAAGCCAGCAGATTTAGATGTTTCTGTCACAATATGTTTTACAACTACATCTCTACTGATTTGAACTAATGCAACTGTAGAACATCTCAACTACTATAAAAGGTATTGTCTTAAGTGCGTTGTTGTAATTGCTGTACAATACTGGTAGTATTTAGTCTACAATGCAATGTCAGTTAGTTACCAGCAGGTAGCGGTGTTGTGTCTGGTTTAAATTCAGGGGCGAGGCAAGTGAAAATGAAAGCAAGATCATCAACCATTTAGATAAATTGTATTATAGGTTACTGCTACTATTTATCTACTAACATTCCAGTTGTTAACTTTCATTTGTCATTACATTCCCTTGTTGACTTGGTCAAGCTACTGATTAACTAATAATTATTTAAGCTGTTGAATATATGTTGCAGCAAACATGTGTGAACATTTTGTTTATAATAGCCAGAAAAATGTGTTTATGAATTCAATTTTAAATACATGACTGATGAGTCTGTTGTGCATTAATGGGTTAACACTGTAGAGTATGGCTGTTCACGGCTGCAACATTTGAGTGTTTTGTTTTTTGGTAGATAATTGTGATTAACCGGTGTCACAGGTCCTAATTTGTAGAAATATTGGATGAAATTAGATCTTAAATGGTTCTAGCCTAAAAACAGGACTGGTCACCCTAGAGCAGAATGAAGTTTAGATTCTATCAACACAAAGTCCTGTTCTACACAGAAAACGTCAAGTAATTCATTTTTTGATCAACTAAATTTGACACTCCATAACTTCACACATTTGCAATTTTAGCAACATTTACTACTGACATAGTTGACTTTATATCATGAATTTCATAATTGTTTTAGCAACCTGCTACTAGCTACAACCTCCATTGCAATATCCATTGCTACTGTACAACATTAAATTGTTATGCTATATTAAATTATATTTGGCGTAAAATATGTTTGTGTGCCTCAAATCTTTTTGTGCCGTGTCATGAAGACGGTTGGCAACCACTGTGTTAGGTTAGGGACCTATTTAATATTATGTATTTAATATTATACAGTTTGTGAAAAAATTAAGAGACCTCTGCAAATGTTTCTCAAATCAGATCCATTGAACCTCTGGAATTTGATCAAGAGAAAGGTGGGTGGTGACAATCCATTAATGTTTTCAAGAGCTGTATATTTTTTAAATGATTCAATGATTGCGCTGTGTGTAAATTGTGTGTGAGTTATCCACATGTTTTTTATGTACTAGAGTCTTAAAATAGGCCTGTGACTTAACAAGCATTTCGGGAGGGGGGGCCTCCTAAGACACTCGTGCCCACGGGCCTGGTAGTATGTAGATTTGTCCTTGTTTTAGACTCACCATAAATGTTCCTGTTAGAATTACATCACTGTAAATGTTGGACATGATCTACAGTAGGCTTTCTGTATCTATGCATTTAATCTGATTGGCAAAAATCCATGAAGAGAGAGATTTGGCCAGGGTAGTCTGCATGGTACCACTTCACTGCTCTCTGCTACTTTCTTATTATTACTGACTCCATACGATGTCAGCTACTGTAATAAAGGAATTAATTCAGTTAGATTAAATACTCTGCAAATAAAGAAACCATACTCATTTCTCATTCCAACAGTATTCTGTTCCTTGTGTCAAGTGAGAAATAGTATATTAGAAACACTTAGTAGTGTGTGTAGAATCTGTAGTCATATATTGGGGCAATACAGATGATATGTTTAGCAGCACAACTAAATACCTCCAATTCAATTGCTCCAAAGCAGAAAACACTTTACGTGAAAGTGGCCAATAAACCGAATGTCTTGGTAAAACTAGACCCTTCAATAAACCAAATGTCTTGGGAAAACTAAACCCCTCAATAAACCAAATGTCTTGGGAAAACTAGACCCCTCAATAAACCGAATGTCTTGGGAAAACTAGACCAAAAAATGTTTTGGAAAAACTAGAACCCACAAATTAAGCTCTGCAACTCAAAGCTTATTCATTTTTTTTTCATTTAAAATCTCTAATCAGGACACAGGTGAGTGCAATTATTGAAGAGGTAGAACAGAAACCAGCAGGCTCTGGAACTCTCAGGTTAAGATTAGAATATTCCTGGTACTAGCGGTAATCAAACGTCTCCTGGGGTGCCCCTGCCATTCCATGTATTAGATGTATCCCAGAGTTAGCACACCTGAATCAACTTGACTACTAATTATAAAGCCCTTGGCTAATAATACTACTATTTCAGGTGAGCTGGTTCAGGGCTACAGCAAAAATGTAAGACGGCTGGTAGTCCCCAAAGAGATTGGAACTAGAATATGTGAAATGAGACATGGCATTGGAGAACATAGTGATTGTTTAGAATCCATATATTGCATAATAATGTTATGGCTGTCTAACAACTTTTTATGTCATTGGCTGCAATGCAATACACTAAACAAGTCTCACTTTCCCAATAGGAGCCAGTATGTGCCAGCAGCATAATGTAGCACCCTGTATAACACTGCTGGTTTGTAGTCAGCAGCAGAGCACCCTGTATCCCACTGTTGGTTTTTAGCCAGCAGCATGGCACCCTGTATCCCACTGCTGGTTTGTAGTCAGCAGTATAGCACCCTGTATCCCACTGTTGGTTTGTAGTCAGTAGCATAGCACCCTGTATCCCACTGCCGGATTGTAGCCAGCAGCATAGCACCCTGTAACCCACTGTTGGTTTGTAGCCAGCAGCATAGCGCCCTGTATCCCACTGCTGGTTTTTAGCCAGTAGCATAGCACCCTGTATACCACTGTTGGTTTGTAGTCAGCAGTATAGCACCCTGTATCCCACTGCCGGATTGTAGCCAGCAGCATAGCACCCTGTAACCCACTGCTGGTTTGTAGCCAGCAGCATAGCGCCCTGTAACCCACTGCTGGTTTGTAGCCAGCAGCATAGCACCCTGTATCCCACTGTTGGAGTGCCAGTAAAGGGCACTACTCCTATTGGTTTAAAGATCAAATCTCATTGCCCCAGGGCATTGAAGGGGACATCTGCTCTGTGTGGGGTGTCGTCTTTTGGATTAGAAGATATATGAGTGTCCTGGCTCTCTGTTGTCACTAAAAAGTTTTCAATCTTAATACCATAATGGCAACATAATCATTCCCAGTTTTCAATTGGCTCATTCATTCTCTCTCTTTCCCATGTAACTATTCCCCAAGTCATTGGAGCATATGAAAATATTGTCTCAGTCAACTTGCATGGTAGAACATTGTTTAAAATTAATTATGTTTAATAAACTGGTCTGTAAGTTGTATCTTTAGAATGAATCGTACACATTGATTTAGGCGTTTTTAGTTTGAAGGTGTCCTCATTACCATACAAGTCTGATGTGACCGTTTGTGCTGCCAGCAGAATTCTAACACTGTTTCAAGGGGAGTCATTTATTTAAAAATTACTGAAAAATTTTGCAAACCACAGGATGTGCTCTGAGTCTTTTAACCTTTTGCCCAGCGGTGTAGCACAAGAACCTGGGCCCTATGCATAGGCAGTCCTGATGGGCCCCCATGTTCCTCAACCCCAATATATTCCAGACATTTCAAGGGCCCTCTCTCCCCTTGGGCCCTGGTAAACAGTATTGGTTTTACCCCCAGTCCGACGCCCCTGCTTTTGCCTACAAAAGATGTCTATCAAGAAATCATGTAACCGCTATACTTCAGGTCGTTTATTTGCAGCCAAAATGAGTCATGATAGCTAGGCTATGTTTATCGCCACTGTTTCAGTTGCTTCTACCTAGGAAGCAACATATATTCATCCCCTATTTCTTTGTTCAACGAACCCCATATGGTTACCATGGTTGTCAAAGAGCACCGACGTCCTGTTGAAGTAGCTACTTAACTTCTTACTGTTGTGTTTTAAAATTTGACCTGGCAAATCTTTCATATTCTGTAGATTTCTCTGTGCTCCACCAGGCGTGAGCACACATTAGCGCTTAGCAAAATCATCCTCGCTTGGGTTGTTTCTTTAGATTTTGATTGGAACTGTAGTTGTTTATCAGGATTGGGCCAACACTGAAGTCGACTTCAATACAAACAAAAAAATGCATCTGTAGATGTGGAATATGCTTCGATATTAGTAGAACAGTACAACAAGGACATGATTTAAGGAGCATACATTGTTCTTCTCCACAGGATACTAGAAGAAAATTGCTACTCAATTCATTGTTCTTTGTATCAACAAATCATCATAATTTGTGTGCAATCATGATGCGGTAGTGGCGGAGGTGATGTTTTCACTTATTCCATATCTGCTCGTTTTCCCGACTGAACAGTATCTGCGGTCGGTTACTATGGAAACACGCGAGCAGCTACGAGCAGCCGCTGCAGAGGACCCAGGAGTCAGGAATAAGCTCTTTGTGAAAGTCTTTCATGTACACAAACGCACACACACAGTCATACACACATACAATTGAGCACACACTGAAACAAACAAATACACAAGACTCTCACAAATCACTTTATCAAGGCTTGGCTGTGCCAGTCATCTAACGAGGGAAGCACACCGACTAGATGCTCGTACTGTGATTGACCATCTGTCGTTTTTCTCGTCCTCTATCTGTGTCTCTTCCTATCTCTTCCTCTTTTCCTCCCTGGGTACCCACAGTGTTAACCACAGGGATAGGGGATTGGGGGGGGGCTGAAGGCGGGGTCAGACATCTCATTGACAGCTCAGACAGGAACGACTGGCGGGGGGGTGTTAAGAGAGCTCGCAGAGAGCGAAGGATTTCCCCAGAAAAATACCCCAACCCCCCAGCAGTTAACAAAGCAGCCATGACGGCTTGTGTGCAAGGCAGGGTATTCAGGCCATGGGTGGGGTGCTTTGTGTGTGTGTGTGTTGGTGCATTTGTGTGTGTGGGTTTGTGTGTGTTTGTGCTATAATTTAAAGCAGATGTTAACACAGTGTTCTTAATTTGAGCAGGCAACGAACCACCGTTGCTCATTTGCATATTTTATTCAATTCCATAATAAAACATGCATTCATGTTGTCAGCTAATTTAATGTACCGTATTCTGAAAAGGCTTGCTCAAATATTTTGTGATATCCCTGAGTTACAAATTTAAACCTACTAGGGTAATTTTACAACAGATTCATTTAGATATGTTTTTAGGCTTCATTTCTTGGCATCTGTAGAGTTCAATGGCAATTATAAATGTAAATCTCCAAACTGCTAACGAACATTTTCGTTAAAAATGATGCTTAGTTCCAAAGGGCAGTGTATTTTGAACAGACCCTTGGTCAAAAGGAAAGCACTACACAAAGAGGTGGTTGACATTTGGAGCACAACTTGTAACATTTTACAGCCTCTAGCCACTCCATTGTTGCCACTATGTCTATCCGTAAATAGACACTTTGTTATTTAAGTCTCTCTGACAAGACCCTAAATGTAGCCCTTTTCTTTATCTGCAGAAGTTAAATATAGCAAGTCATTGTGAGTAGACAGGGGATCAGGCCTAGCCCATATCACAGTGTTCCATTTAACATGTCAGTCATTTAGCAGACGCTCTTCTCCAGAGCTACTTACCGTAGTGAGGCACACATTTTCGCGCTGGTTCCATGGGAATTAAATTCACGCCTGCAGCGTTGCATGTGACATCATAATGAATTGTTATTTTATTTTTTCAGTGTGCTTTAATACTTTCATTCATTTGAAATTTCAACAGATATTAATCAAATATACACAATGAATACGTATGATGATAGATCATTTAAATATAAACAGGGAAATGGTCGGAATTTCCCAAATAGCACATTTCTAGTTTTTTGTTGCTGTATGTATTGAGTTACACAGGACTGGATTGCTAAGATTTCCAACCGTAAATCTTAGAATTTATCCCAAATTACGTTCTTAGGAAACTATTTTGAAAACCTAAATTACGTTCTATGCCAACCTATTTAGGGTGTCAGAATGTATCCCAAATTACGTTCTCAGGAAACTATTTTGAAAACCTAAATTACGTTCTATGCCAACCTATTTAGGGTGTTTTTACGTTTGAACTGCACGTTTTGTTATTAGGCTATATTTGTACTTGAATTATGTTGCTCCGGTACATTTCGTTTAGCGGATTTATGCGAGAACATTCCATACATTCCATAGCGTTCGAAATTAT
>JACXGM010024129.1:0-15868 GCA_016801145.1 Umbra pygmaea
GGTTCAAATCAGACCCACTGCTCTTCAGTGCACATATAACTCTACAGCATGGGTTCAAATCAGACCCACCGCTCTTTCACCAAAACCCTTTAAATCTGTCCCCACTCTCTATTCAAAAAAGCATATTTACCTAAATATATTTTATTTTATTATGTTTCAGCGGTTAATTAGCTTCAATAGAAAAAGTCATTACAAAATGTCAAGAATTCCTGGAAACTTGACTTAGGTTAGTGTAGTGGTCTAAACTCCCAACTCTGGACCACTCGTATACCGGCGATGGGGGTTCGAGCCCCGGGAAACAAGTCTGTGCTCTTCCCGTCTGTCTCTCTATACACACCTGTCCCCATGGAAACAAGTCTAGGCTCTTCCTGTCTGCCTCTCTATACATATCTGTCCCCATGGAAACAAGTCTGCGCTCTTCCCGTCTGCCTCTCTATACACATCTGTCCCCCGGGAAACAAGTCTGTGCTCTTCCCGTCGGCCTCTCTATACATATCTGTCCCCATGGAAACAAGTCTGCACTCTTACCGTCTGCCTCTCTATACACATCTGTCCCCCTGGAAACATATCTGTCCCCCGGGAAACAAGTCTGCGCTCTTCCCGTCGGCCTTTCTATACACGTCTGTCCCCCTGGAAACATATCTGTCCCCATGGAAACAAGTCTGCGCTCTTCCCGTCGGCCTCTCTATACACACCTGTCCCCATGGAAACAAGTCTGCGCTCTTCCCGTCTGCCTCTCTATACATATCTGTCCCCATGGCCTCTGCTTCCTATTGTTCTGTCAGTAAGAATAAAATACCCCACGCAAAAAATAAAAAATAAATGAATGAATTGCAGTAAACTGAAACATGGCAAAATGGGAAGTCTAAATATGGGACTCCAAAATTCAGTCAGAGGTCGTGGCAGTGAAACAAGTAAATAACTTGATGTAATCACCTCAGGTAACAAAGATCTAACTGAAAAATCAGCAACTGACATCATAAGACATATAGAGTGGACTGAGAAGACGAGTTAAGGCAAAGCACAATTAAATTAGCAGAGGTGCTAATAGCTGCTAACACCGACAAGCCTCAGCTTCTACCATTCTCCCAGATGTCAGAGGCTGCTGGCTAGTGGTATCAGGGGACCTGCTATTTATAAAAAGCTGTTAACCTCTAGCCAATGGCAGGAGCCAAGGGTGTGACACTCAAGAAAACATTCTCATTAAAACACTGCCTGTAAAAGCTATGATACATGCTAAGATTATAGTTTCTTAACAAACAGTGAGTTTGCAACGTCTGGACAGAAATATATAAGACCAATATACATTGTTTCAATACCGTTCCTTATTTGAATTGAAAAGCAACTCATGCACAATCATTTGCCTTTTAATGATTGATGAAATTGCAATGAGAAAAAACAACGTTTGACTCGGTGCCTGTAACTGAAATGCAGAGATATTTTCAAATGGTGAATAGGTATTTTTAAGGTGATAAAATTGAACCGCACAAGACCAAGTTATTTGCTAGCACCCAAAAAGTAAACCTACAACATCCTATTCACTCGGAAACACCACATCATAAATATCATAGCTGCCAACTCTCATGAAGTGCTAATGAGACACACGCATTTGATTGGTTTCACATCGGTTTCACATCGGTTTCACACGCTCACACACACCAATCACATGCGTGTGTCTCACGGGCACTGCGTTAGAGTTGGAAACTTTAAATTATGGTTTTGAATTAGGCTTAATCAAGGCGCTTTACAGTGTCCTATCATGCTTCACAGTAACTTCGCTATCTCTGTATTTACTGTACTAGGAACACTGTGATACATTTGGGTGAATACATGGCGTAGCTGTGGAATGGGGAAACATAGTAAACATGCTGGGCGAATATGGGGCGTAGCTGTAAAATGGAAACATGGTGGGTGAAGACGTAGAGGTAAAATGCATCCAGGCCATCGGGTGTCAGAAAAGCAAGAGAGATTTTAAAGTGTGGTGGGGGCAGAAAGCTGCAAAAAATGTCCCGAGGTGTCTTTGAGAATAAAACGGGATGCGGTCTGGGACTGAAAGCAAAGTGGAGCATGGGATCACATGTGGGTCGATGGGATAGTTACCGAGATGAGGGGGGAGGCGAGTGAGGGAGGGGAATAAAATCTATAAGCAGACCTGCTTCCTCATCATCATCATCATCATCATCATCCTCCTCTGCATCTTCCTCATCGGAGCTGGATGAAGAGGGGGCAGTGGTGGAGGCAGCGTTGACAGAGCTAGCTTCACTATTGGCTACATATCCATAGGACATGCCTGTGGGGGAGTGGGAGAGTACAAACAAAAAAAGGTCAACTAAATGTGTGCGTGTGGGGGGGAGGGGAGGTTTACCTGTCAAAATGGGTCTATTCCTTTGGGTGCATAAATACACCGTCAAAACACATTTTGCCTTTGAGAAAACAGATAGCGAGACACAGCAGGAGAATAAGGAGATGCAGAACTAATTCGATTCACCTTCCGGGACTAAGCAACAAGACGAGAGGACAAAAAGAAAAAGATCCCTTCATCAATGTTTTAAAGAAGGTAAATCAAAGTAACCACTCTACATAAATTAATGTAACCATGCAAGGTCTTCCTAGGCTAGAAATATCAGACCAAGGTGTGAGGCTGATGACCATACAGAGCTGCTGTAGACAGACGCAAGCACACTGAATTTGTTCTCGCTCTCCTCATGTACCTTGCTGATGTCCCGGGGAGGAATGTACTGAAGTGGAGGGCGTTCCTGAATTCGGCCCATCTCCCTCAGGACCCCTGGAGCTGTGCGTGACTGGACATCCATGGTGGGCCCGCACCTTGGCTGCCTGCTGGCTTTGGTTATAGTGCTGGAGGACTGGGGTTTGGACTGGAAATAAGAACACAAATTAGAAAAAAGCGATTCTGTAAAAATTGTCACAATGACAAAATTGCAGAGGTACAGACAGTACCTGCATTAACCTGACCGTTGACTGTGGCTGCTTGTTGGCTGGGTGAAGCTATGCTATAACCAGCTGGAACAGCTGCAGTACATGACGAGTGACCGGCATCCTTTCCTGGGGAGAACTGATGGAGGGGAGCACCGATCTGGTTGGGTACTGCTCCTGAGTCAGCGTGGATCTGGGAAGAACGCAATGTGCCGTACTGGCTGCTCCCCGGCGCAGAGGGGTAGGACACAATGGGATACAGGGGAGTGCCCGAGTTGACTGAGGAGGCCGGAATCAAGGTGGGCTGCTGGGGATAGTGTTGTGCCTCGGATGTGGGGTAGTGACGCTGTTCATAGTAGGCCCCAGGAGGGTTATAGAGGACTGGCTGTTGGAAGGGAGGGGGGTGTTGGTGGTTCAGAGGGGCAGAAGAGATGGGGAGACTGGCAGGTATGCCATAAGGTTGAGAGGGTGGGTGGGACCCATGTGTTGGGCCGTACACAGGGGGAGCTACAGTGGGCTGCTGGTGGCTGTTGTGGTAGTAGTAAGCACTGTGGTCATTGTTCGTAATATGAGATTTGTTTGAGGTGGGGGCACAGTTTCCTGGAGTGGTAGGGTAAACCTGCTGGGGAGGACCAGTTTCATAGTACCCCATTGAAGAACATGTGGATGTGTAGCTGTGTCCTACTGGACCTAAAGAAGATTACAAGAGTTTAGCAAAACAGAGATGAAGGTTTGCGGTAAATTGCATATCAAGAAATTGTATTATTTAGAATAAAATGGGACAAACATGTAAATGTCAGCTCACCAGTGAAATAACGGTGCTGACTAGCTAGCTAGGTTGTGTAGGGTTTGTGTAATGACGCACAGTAGTAGTACTGACAGATGTCAAGAGCCTAACAAGGTAGAGAACTAGTACATAATGACTCCCTACATGAACCAGTCATACTGGCTGCAAAAGCACATAAGACACAGTTTCAAGCAACATCCCTTTGTACACATAGCTAATATATCACCAAAGAGAGTAGGGGGGTCGGTTTACAGTAGCTGATAGAGAATAGATGCAATTCATGTGAAATAACGTAGCAACAAGTTTCACTGTCAAACGTCACTAAGCTACTAGCTAGCGTTAGCATCCGTTAACATCCGTTAGCATCATGCTAACTGTACCGTTCATTTAGGAATTGATTAAATGTTACTGTTTTACATTAACCCGGTTTTATAATAACGGCAGCATACATAGCTAGCTATCCATTTCCAACACTGACCCTGGCTATCTAACTAGCGTAGTTTAGCTAACATCAGCAGCCTTCACCTCCACGGCCTGTTTTACCGTTCTGATATGGGGATGACGCTCCACCATTCGGCGTCGAGTTCAAGCTGAAACCGACAGAGGTGTTGAGGTTCGTAAAACCCGGAGCCGACATCTCTTGGTCCTACAATCCGAAATCAAATTAAATGCAAACGGTGACAAAGACGACAAAGAATGTCACCGGAGCGGTATCCCACTAGATGTTTGCTGGAGATGTATGTGGAGCCCAAGCCGTAGCTACCCCTACTCAGCTTAGGTTGCGGTCTAGATGCGACTGAGTAGAGGATGAGGTTCATCCTACTTGAAAAGATTATGTGAAGCTGCCGTTTCTATGCGACAGAGCTGGAATAACGGCGCCACCTGCCAGTTAGGCTGAAGTGCAAAAGATGGATGAGTGACAGGGTGGAAAATCAACATTCTATTTAATAGAGCAATAAACAAGGTAATGATATCATGAAGTCAGTTGTTATTTTTAAAGGTAAATGGTTAATGAGCAATTCAAGGCAGGTCTGTGAAATTAACTACAATCTGTTTTGGGATTTTCTTTTAATCCCATTTGTACTTTTTTGCAAGTAACAAAATATACAGAACAGGAAATATCAACAATACACCCCTAACATCACAGCCACCTTCCCAAATTCCAAACAACCAACTCATCTACACTCCCACCTACACGCAAGTCCGTTAATTCGCCCTCTGCCCCATCAATGTTCATCCACTTAACCATGCACCCAAATCCTGCATCCACCCCACTCCCTACCAACAAACAAACAGCTACACTCAAACAAACAGCTGACACAAATATCTGTTTAGGATTTCTTTAATTGAAATTGGCAAGAACATTTTGACACCACAGTCTACTGAACCGGAACTGTCCAACATGATTGGAAAATGTCCAGGTAGGTGTCTGCTTAGCACTAGTGAACACTTAAAAACTGACATCCATGTCACAATTTATCCTGGGGGATCCTAGGCCGCCGGTCTGTGCACTCGCACTCCTCTTTCCGTGCAGGTGTGCTGGATGGCTCATCTTCCTGGCCCTTGGCCTGGCAGGTGGGGCAGCAGGCAGTGTGACCTCCCTGCCTGCAGGTCGAGCAGGAAAGAACCAGCTGGCAGCAGAAGTGGGTGGAGCACAGCTGGTACTGATCCCATGGTGAGCTGCAGTACATACACTCTGCAAACACAGAGGTAGGGAAGAAGAGTTCAGTGAACAGGCCTCTCATTGTTCCAGAACTGGCAAAAAATGATTTGGAATGAAACCAGTCAGTGCTTACAGTGTAATTGGAGAAACTCACAGTAAACACAGACCTGAAATTATGTCCTTATTGGAGGAGATTGCATAGCGCTCGTCAAATACAAACAGTTTCCCCCGATAGAAGCCCTCAGGGAATTGTTCCAGATATTTATGAATGCCACCTTTCAGCTGATAAACTTCTTTACAAACATCCTGAAAGTAGGTGATAAAAAGGAACACTGGAAGATTAGGTTAAGATTGTTGGTTAGCTGGAGCATTACTGACATAATTTCACTGAGATCCTGGCACTTCAAAAACCTGAAAGGTATGCTTACTTTTGAGCGGAGATAGGCTGAGCCACGTTCACAGCGAATGCCGCCGGTACAGTACATGAGAACCTTCTTGTCTCGAAACAGCTCAAGGTTCCGGTCAATGTAATTGGGGAAGTAGCTGAATTTTCTGATATTAGGGGCCAAACATTGGCTGAACTTACCCTGTTTAAGCAGAAACATATTTGTCACTATTCCTCCTCGAAGACACATATTTGTCACTATTCCTCCTCGAAGACCAGAAGGGGGAGAACATGTATGCCATCAACAGTCACACTTACAATTTTGCTCTCATAGAAATTCCTGCAATCCAGCAGTATCGTATCGTTGCAAGAGTCACTTTTTGATAAAAGAGCCTCGACTTCTTTGTGGAATTCATCAGGCTCCAAGTGAATACCTAAAGGTCAAAACAGAGACTCAGGGCTTTACTTAAAAGGTGCTTTGTAAAATTTGAGGCTTTAAAAAAAACATCTTTCTCTTTCAAATGACCAGCTTATAAATGCTGTGTTTAAACAGTATATCCGATATACTATGACAGGGTTCAAAATTACCACCATTTACCAGCCAAATGCTGGTAAAATATGCAGGTGGCAGGTAGATTTGCTTACAGTGGCTGGTAAAATTTAAACATTCACTAGCCTGGCTGGTGGAAAAAACAGAAGATGTTGAACCCTGCACTATGCTGTGTTTTGTTACACAAAAAGCAAGGCCTGAAATGCATTAACATATATTATAAGGTATATTATATTAAAAGATTGACCGGCGCGTAACCATTGACAAACACTGTGTAAACCCTTGTCCCATCTAAATGGCTTTTTTTGAATTTTTAAATGTCATGAAGCCTGTACTAGAGCAACCACCTCTGGCAAGGATAACAGCATGGAGTCTCTTCCTGTAATGTTTGACAAGGTTAAGGAACACATTTGGAGGGATTTTGGATTTGTCCATTTAGAATAATAGTGCTTGTTTCAATTCAATGCAATAACCATTGTGAATTCATTGCAAAAACTAATTAACATGTTTTCAATTATGACGTTTCATTAAAAACAATAATGAATGTTGTACACAGAATTTGATTTAATATATTGTCAGTGTCTCGTCAAAACATGATACATTTGAAAAACATTCACTAGCGTCCAACAACAGACTAATTTTAGCAATACATGAACATAGACCAACCAACTATCTATGCAAATTATTAACAATTCTTTTTTTCATGTACGGACATAATATAGTGTTGCCAAGCAAACGTGAGTGCCCCCCCGCTAGAATCGCACCTGCAACCAGATTGTCAGCTAAAATTGAATGATACTTGGTGGAATTCATTATGCCATCAATCTTGACCCAGTGCCCCTGGTCCTCTGGAATTAAAACAGCCCCAAAACATCACTGACCAACCACTATATTTCACTGTGGGTATACACTTGAGTAACTTAGCCGATGCTCTTATCCAGAGCAACTTACAGTAAGTACAGGGACATTTCCCCGGAGCAACTTTTTGGACTCATCTGTCTAGAGCACCTTGTTCCTGTCACAATGTAAATTATGTTTGTGAAACTGCAAGCGCTTGCGCTTGCGTCTGTGTCTTGGGGTCAGAAAAGTAACCCTTCCAAAGAGGCTATGCTTGTGGATGTGGCATCTGATGGTGCTTTTTGAAACCTGGTGTCCCCAAGATGCCACCAAGGTCTGCAATTCTTTCACAGTGATTCTCAGGGATTTTGTTGCTTCTCTCACCATCCTCCTCCCTAACCTGGGGGGAAAAATGCCTTTGTGTCCTCTACTCGTGAGGTTTTCAACCGTTTCATATCTTCAGAATTTTTTTATAATTGCCCTGACAGTGCTCAGTGGTATATTCAATCATTTGTGGATCTTCTTGTAGCCATTACCAGATTTATGAAGGTCTACGACCATCTGTCTCCTTTGAACTGCGAGTTCTTTTGTTTTCTTCATGGTGTTGGATGAAAAAAGTATATTGCATGTGTGTTACCTGATTTTATACCCTAGTGGCACAGGAAGTGAAGTAATGGCTCAATATAGTTCCTTAATGCTTAAATAAGTGGAATTTCATTGCTGGTGTAATTTTGGTGGATGTTATTTACAATAATCTTTAAGGGTGCCATTGATTGTGAAACTTGGATTTGGAGAACATTGATTTTTAATTTAATGAATAAATGATTTTGGTTCATGCCGCAAAATTCTATACAGTGCACCTTTAACCATAACCACTGATTCCATTGTGTCAATCATCCTATGTAACCCAGATATAGGTGTGGAAGAATCTATGTTTACCTGCTAATCTGTAGGAAAGGGCATCAGGGTCCACCCCCATTGGGACTATTTCCTTGTAGACTCCAACCCGCAGGTTAGAAAAACACTCGGCACCCCCACTGCTGGTCTAAGGAGATACAGAAGACATGCAAACCATTAAAAACAACAGAATATATCAAAAGCAAACATCTGGTCCTATGTACATCTGTTGGTAGTGCATTAGTTTGTGTACACCCACAGGGTTCTGGGTTCAAATTCCATAAGGACCAGTACAAAATGATGTAAATGTATGAACTCAGTATTCTATAGATTATATTATGTGAAGGGTTTCCGGAATTCTGGTTAAACTGATAAAATCCAATAAAACACCCTCAACACATAAAAAATGACATCAGGTTTTATTTTAAAACCACCAAAATAGCCTGAATATTTCTTTTTATGGTAACGATATAATCACAACTGAAATATATATTATATATATATATATATTTTTTTTTTCACAGCAGTATGTATCAATTATGAATCTGAATTAAATAGGTCCTCAAGATAATTTATTTCAACGTGTTTCTAACTAAATAATTAGTTTGTAATACTGTAGACTACATGCATCACGTCATATCCTAAAGAACATATGATGAAGGCTAGCTGGTTAGGTAGCTGACTGAATGTAAATATGAGAACACCAAAGCATGACAAAACACCTGTTTAGCGATAAGTGCCTGTTCCTTCGTGGTTTTGATCACAGGACTGTTATTTATGCTTTGCTTAAAACTTCAGATATTTTAGTTTGCCGGCCCAATACAATTGAACGGCATTGATGATTTATATACATTAAGCATAAATATATTTGGGGGAAACCGTTCCTTGAGCAGTGTGACAATAAGTTGTCACAACATAAAGTAGGCTACAACATTAGTCTTAAGTAGCTAACACAAATCACTAGTTTTATTAAAGTTCGAACCACCACTATGAAAACCTGGTTAAGGTATCTAATTTGTAATATTAAAATTTAAAGAACCCCAAAAAAATATTTTTATGTATTCAAGAAACAGGTGAAAAAAATGAATAGTCTGAATTTGAAAATAAACCCGATAATTGGAAGCCCTAATTTTTTTATTTTTTTTATTTTTTTTGAACCTTTATTTAACCAGGTAAGTTGACTAAGAACAATTTCTTATTTACAGCAACGACCTGGGAGCAATTAGGGTAAAGTGTCTTGCCCAAGGACACAATGACATTTGGCTCAGTCGGGAATCGAACTGGCAACCTTCTGACTACAAGTCTGACTCCCTACCCACTGAGCCATCTGCGCCCCAATTGTGTTAAATTGTGTACATATAACAGTAACCTTGCCAATCTGCTTTCCTGGTTCTACCTTAAAGTCTGCTTTTTCCATTATCTTAAAGATGGGATGGGAGCACATTGCCTCGATGTACAAGCCAGTTGCCACTTTCGTGCCTCCAAGTGTTCCATTGATTCCTTCGGTTGACACCCTCACCTACCAAAATAGTTGGACAGCTGAATAAGTTACCAAATGATAAAACTGATTATCAGGAATTTATTATCCAGGAATCTGTCAATTTGTTACCTTGCCAGTCAACTGTAGTTTTTCACAAAAGGCTTTCTGCCACTCACAGATGAGTTGAGGATCTGCTAGCTGACAGTAGCAGTAATACAGGAGAACTTCACCTGGCCCACTTTACATATTACAAGAAACATGAGAATATCATAATTTCAAAACATTGTGATCTTCCATCTACTATGCATGACAAACATACTTGCGAAACTGGTCACCAGGTACGTGACTTGTGTCCGGTGTCCAGGAGGAAATGTCCACTTGCTCTTTCTCTGTGGATTCTTGTTGTAAAGTGGATTCTTTCTCCATCTGGCTTAGTAAAACCTCAAAAGTGGACTTGGTAAGCTGACGAATATCTGTGTCATGAATTGTTGCCACATGTTGGTGTATGGAAGAAGGTTCCTTGAATATCTGGTCACAACAGTTCCAAACGGATGTTGAAGTCTCTGTCTCGGGCGATGATGACCGTTTGGATGCCACAAATGTGCCAAATGTCTGCAATGTTAAGACATATTTTACAGTATTGGTATACTAGAAAATCAAAAGAGATTCCTTATAGCCAACATAATCAGCTAGCTAATAAAATATTAGCTACGTTTCTTTCACTCACCCTTCTCTTACAGAATAAATAGTACTTTCTTAGAGCTGTAGAAAGTTTGGGTTTCTCTTTAAAACACTGTGGTGGTGCAAAGGTATCAACATCTATGTTAACTAACTCATTGCAAGACAAGTGACCTGTCATCATGTCAACGGTTTACTACAGCATGCAGGTAGCACCTATCTCACTCTCGAAACGTATCGTGTACAATACTAAATATCTACGCATGTCCTTATCTACATTGGACTGCTACACTTTATTATTTTTTGTCAATTGTTTTATCTAGCAAGTCAAACCTGTCTTATTTCAATCCAGAACAATAAACGAACAAATAACTATACAATTCAAAACAGAATTGTCCAAAAATTAGCTATCTAACTGAACAGAAGCGAGGTAGCTAGCTTGCACTAGCAGCTACTGTGGTTGTAGTGAGATTAAACACAGTGGAACAAAACACATTCTAAGCAAGCTAGTCGGAAGATAAGTGAAGTGCACAACAAGTAATTCCGATCAACATCCGCTCCGGATGTGCTTCACTTGAATCTGACCGCTAATATTTTGTGACCATTGAAAACCTCAAAGCTTTATACCTCAATATTTTATTTCGAGTAACATTCTTACACTAATAAGCAAAAAGCAACAGACATTTATTAATCTAAAAGTGTCAACAATAACATGTCGAGACGAAGACATAGTGACGGAGATGATGGTAAGTTTCCGTTACCTTTAGCTAGCTAATTCGAGGCTAACGTTAGCGTTCCCTGAACGTTAAGTCTGTGCGGCTTGCTCTTGTTTTACAATGTGCTGCATGCTAGCCAAATAGCTTGCTAACTACCTAGCTACATCCTCGTCGGTTAAATAAGCTCATTAAAGTTAGTCACAACATTATGGTATATAAGGTCAATGCGTAAATGTTGTTACATAGTCAGCTACCATAGGTTACGTAAAGTATTTTGCAAGTCATTGTCAGTTTTCCAGCCCACATTTGTTAGCTAGCTATCAATTTAGCCTAACGAGTTAGCATGTCGCTTGGTTAGCTAAATACAGGACAGTAAGCAACATACGCAATCTTAGGACGTTAAACATCGTACCATAGAATTTGACTCAACAAATACTGTGATGTGTTTGTAAATTTGGGACAAGTTCAGACCCTGTTGGCCACAACTAGTGGCCAATGTAGGTTATGTTCTCGATAGTAAGTTGGCTAGCAACCTCTCCCATTTAACACTCAGTGGATTTACTATAGACTAATATAGTTCACTCCATAGACTAATATAGTTAACTCATCTGGTACCTACCTATGCTAATTTCACAATCGCAGGATAACCTTTTAACTACAGAGCAATTTGTCCACTATCACAGCACAAAGGCTCAACTCAATCTATTTAATTTCCCTGTCATCCATCACGTATCTGTCTGTGTTATTCTAGGCGGCCAGTCTCACAAGAGGAGGAGAACATCTGAGCCTATTGAAATTGAGGATCGCCTGGAATCACTTATTTGTAGAGTGGGAGAAAAGGTAATAGGGCTTCGCAGTAAGTGTGGGTATGTTTTCTGCATGAGTGAATGTCACTCACTTATACAGCTGGCCTGATTTGACCCCTGAGGTCATTATATACGGCGTGTTTTAATGTAATAACTTGGTTATTACTTTGCAGAGTACTTCCTCCCTGGAAAGTAACCTGGAAGGTCTGGCCGGCGTCTTAGAAGCTGACCTTCCCAATTACAAAAACAAAATCCTTCGCATCTTGTGTGCTGTGTAAGTTACCCTAAAACATTTGTAATACCTAGAGCGCAGTCATTGCTAGAAAACCATGGATTAATTGTGCTTGTTTCTGACAGGGCTCGTCTCCTACCTGAGAAGCTGACTGTGTACACGACACTAGTGGGCCTTCTCAATGCCAGGAACTACAACTTTGGTGGGGAGTTTGTGGAGGCCATGATAAGACAACTAAAAGAGACTTTGAAGGCCAACCTGTACACTGAAGCACTCTACCTGGTAATTGATTGGACTGTTAAAATGGAAAGTCTAAAGGCTCAATATCTGAAGGGAGGTTTATCAAAGTACAGATGCATCAATATAGTCTTTGACAGTGTAATGAATAACATTTGTAATGTATCAGGTGAACTCAGTTTGCTTGAATTTTAAGAATGATATGCATTGAACAACACTGTCTATAAAACAATCTTGATCAGACTGGTTGGTGTGGATTGGAAGCAATGAATTGGTGCTTTTCTGAGTAGCCATGCCCACAGCATTCTCCAACCCACAACTGAAAACTTCCTGTGTCAGTTTGTTGTTCAGTACATTGCCTTTTCTTTTAAAACGAGTGCTTCAAAAACAAAAACGCACCCTTTTTCCTCCAGGTGCGCTTCCTGTCTGACCTGGTGAACTGCCACGTCATTGCAGCTCCCTCCATGGTTGCCATGTTCGAGAACTTTGTCAGCGTTACCCAGGAGGAGGACGTTCCGCAGGTACCTTATTACGGGGGACATTTTTAAACATTGACTTATTAACAGGTATGCCTGGGTCTGTTTTGACCGTTTTCTCTGTTGCCAGGTGCGCTCGGACTGGTTTGTGTATGTTGTGCTGTCTAGCCTCCCCTGGGTGGGGAAGGAACTGTACGAGAAGAAGGATGTGGAGATGGACAGGCTCCTGAACCAGATCGACGGTTACCTTAAGTACGCTTTCTTTGGTGTTTGCATGATTTTGAGGCTTGGAACAGGCTGTGATGTGCAATACATGGGTCTTTTCAGGGAGATTTCTGTAACCTCACTCAGTTGTGGTCAGATGATATCGGGTGGTGTCACGTTTTGTTTTTCAGGAGGCGACTGAAAACCCACGTCCCCATGCTTCAGGTTTGGACGGCAGAGAAGCCACACCCACAGGAGGAGGTATGTACATGAGACTGGCGCTCACAAAAATTAGTGTCTTTCCATTTGTCATAACCGCCATAACAATCCCCACTGTCTGTCTCCCTCAGTACCTCGACTGTCTGTGGTCTCAGATCCAGAAGATGAAGAAGGACCGCTGGCAGGAGCGCCACATTCTGCGTCCGTACGTCGCCTTCGACAGCGTGCTCTGTGAGGCCCTGCAGCACAACCTGCCTCCCTTCACACCGCCCGCCCACATGCCCGACTGCCAGTACCCCATGCCCCGCGTCGTCTTCCGCATGTTCGACTACACTGACGCCCCGGAGGTACCGCGGTCGCTCCTTGTCTCAGGAAGAGGCTCGTTTGAGACGGGGTGCGGCTGTGTAACCTCTGTCTTTCTCCCTGACCGCAGGGGCCCGTGATGCCAGGCAGCCACTCTGTCGAGCGGTTCGTGATCGAGGAGAACCTTCACAACATCGTTAAGTCCCACTGGAGAGAGAGAAAGACGTGGTGAGCTGTTTTACTTCCTGGCGGGGACTCGTGTGCGTGTCTTTCTAATTTCTAATGGTTAATTTAGCCGAATTGTAAATGAACACCGTTTCTTTGTTTATCAGTGCTGCGCAGTTGCTCAGCTATCCAGGGAAGAACAAAATCCCGCTGAACTACCACATTGTGGAGGTAGGCCCGCTCCAGCTGTGCCGTTGTTCAATGTGTTCTGTGAATCGGACCTAACTGAATGGGCAATAACCCTACCCCTGTCCCTCTCTTGTGCCAGGTCATCTTTGGAGAGCTCTTCCAGCTCCCCTGCCCTCCCCACATTGATGTCATGTACACCACGCTGCTCATCGAGCTCTGCAAGCTGCAGCCAGGCTCTTTGCCCCAAGTCGTATCCCACTAGACAGCCTACTACAAGGCAGGCTCTCGAACTGTTGAATTCTTCAAAAGTCCCTTTTTTCGGGCATTACCTAGGGTTTCACAAAATAGAGTGGAACCGAGACACAAGATCATGTAAAATGTATTAAAAATATAAATTGTCAAAGTTTTCCCATCAGGCTTGGATGCTTTTAGTATATCACAATGGAGAGTTCCTTAACTGTGTGCTTGTAGTTGGCCCAAGCTACAGAGATGATGTACATTAGATTGGACACCATGAACACTACTTGTATAGACAGACTCCTCAACTGGTTCTCCCACCATTTGAGCAACTTCCAGTTCCGATGGAGCTGGGATGACTGGTAAGATCTGCTGTTTAACTGAATTAGTTTACTCTCTTTTTTTGAAATACTGATGTCCTTTAAAAGGAATACAGTAAATGTTACTGCGACGCTCATCTGTTCAAATGTATTTTAAAGGGCGGACTGTTTGACGATGGATGCAGACAAACCCAAGCCCAAGTTTGTCAAGGAAGTTCTGGAGAAATGCATGAGGTATTCACAATGGGATCCACGTAATACTTAATACTACAAATCTTATGCTGGGTATGAAGTATTATAATATATCTTAAAATACTTCGCACCCTCCATATTGTAGAATACTTTACCCACAGCATATTGTAGAATAATTTACACCCAACATATTGTAGAATAATTTACACCCAGCATATTGTAGAATAATTTACACCCAGCATATTGTAGAATAATTTACACCCAGCATATTGTAGAATACTTTACACCCAGCATATTGTAGAATAATTTACACCCAGCATATTTTAGAATACTTTACACCCAGCATATTGTAGAATACTTTACACCCAGCATATTGTAGAATACTTTACACCCAGCATATTGTAGAATATTTAGATGTTTCTCTGATAGTCCTCAGGAAATTAATCAATCTGCATCTCTTTTTGATCACTAGGCTCTCTTATCATCAACGGATTGTGGACATTGTCCCTCCCACGTTCTCAGCCCTGATCCCAGCTGACCCCATATTCTTTTACAAATACCAAGACGAAGCCAACAGTAAGTGCACTGCCTCTACACCACTCATGATTTCTTGCTTTCCTTTTGAAACTCTGTGATACATCATGCCTGGGTATTTAAATGATTCTCAAATGTCATTGTAAGCTTGCTTTATTAAATAGAATTGGTCTGATCAGTTGTTGTTGTTGTTGTTTTATTTTTACATTGTAAAAGTGGGTCCTCAAGTGGCATGAAGCTCCATGAAGCTCCTTAGTTTTTGCTGTAGTTTTTACAGTAGTCCTGTGGAACATAACTGGCCTTTACCCGGCAGGTTGTCTACTCACTGTCATTTAAATTAGACATTTTAGTCATGTAGTAAACACTCTTATCCAGAGCGACTGTATAGTATGTACAGGGACATCCCACTGGAGCAATTTAGGGTAAAGTGCCTTGCTCAAGGTCACAACAACATTTGGCCACCTTTTGACTGATTCCCTAACCATTGAGCCATCTGTGTGCACTGTCGTCTTTGGCATGTTGGTGATGTGTTTGTGTGAGCACTATCAAAACGGCAACGTAAAACCTCTGCCTTTGTCCAGGTGCACTCCCAGGCTACGCTGTGGCAATAACGGTGGGCAACGCCATCAAGAACCGGGCCTCCAATGAGGAGATCCTGACTGTGCTCAAAGACGTGCCAAATCCAAACCAGGAGGATGATGATGGTGCGTTTAAAAACACATCTTTGTCTCTCTGTTGCTATAGAGATGTGGAAACACATTACAGTAGTGTGAATTACAGGGACAAATTACAGCAGTGTGGATTACGGGGACACGTTACAGTAGTGT
>JACXGM010024130.1:0-15868 GCA_016801145.1 Umbra pygmaea
CATTCAGACAGTGATCATGTCAACATGCTACATTATTCTACAACACAGAGACATTCAGACAGTGATCATGTCAACATGCTACATTATTCTACAACACAGAGACATTCAGACAGTGATCATGTCAACATGCTACATTATTCTACAACACAGACACATTCAGACAGTGATCATGTCAACATGCTACATTATTCTACAACACAGACACATTCAGACAGTGATCATGTCAACATATTACATTATTCTACAACACAGACACATTCAGACAGTGATCATGTCAACATGTTACATTATTCTACAACACAAAGACATTCAGACAGTGATCATTTCAACATGCTACATTATTCTACAACACAGAGACATTCAGACAGTGTCAACATGATCGACTACCACTCAGAACAGGCCTCACCATGGTCAACCAAAGAGGTTGAGTATGGAGGAAATTGTCTCTTCTAAAGATGACGCACAAGAAAGCCTGCAAACAGTTTGCAGAAGACAAGCTGACTAAGGACATGGATTGATGAGACCAAGATAAACATTTTTGGTTCAGATGTTGTCAAAGTGTGTGGTGGAAACCAGGTGAAGTGTACAAAGCAAGTGTGTCTTGCCTACAGTCAAGCATGGGTGTGGGAGTGTCATGGTCTGGGCCTGCATGAGTGCTGCCAACACTGGGGAGCTACAGTTCATTGAGGAAACCATGAATGCCTACATGTACTGTGACATACAGATGCATAGCATGACCCCCTCCCTTCAGAGACTGGGCCGGAGGCATAGATTGTATATGTAACAGGTGTGACATCACCCATTGGTTTGTGAAGATCTGATTTGGGTCATGGAATTTGCCGTTACAGGCGCAGACATCTTTTTTTTCAGATGTGACGATTTTAGACGAGAGATTGAGGTAATCTAGCTAAGTGATATTAATTGGGAATTAAACGTAAAAACAGTATAAAAACAAAAATTAAAACGAAATGTAACGTTACTTACCGGAAAAACTGAACTGCCAACTTCTTTGAGAGTTTTGCTGTACAACCTTTTGCTTTATCGCCAATAATAAAATCAACGGGATCATAATTTTAAAAAATAACCTTATTATATTTCACAGAAGGCTTAAATCTAGAGATTGAGACCATAAACTCATTATGAAAATGTTTACTGAGGTATAAAATCAAGTGAGAAATGTCAGAAATTCTCATAGACTATTATAGACACCAAACTCTTTTGCAACCAGGTGTATCGCCCCCAGCTGGAATTCAGATAGAATGCAGGTTTAAGGCACTTCCGCATGTGTCACTTTGCCAAACCGGATGCTCACCTTGTGGCCCCAGGGAAGTATTCCAACATTATAACGACCCCAAACACACCTCCAAGATGACCACTGCCTTGCTAATGAAGCTGAGGGTAAAGGTGATGGACTGGCCAAGCATATCTCCAGACCTAAACATCTGTGGGACATCTTCAACCTAAAGGTGGAGGAGCCCAAGGTCTCTAACATCCACCACCTCTGTGATGTTGTCATGGAAGAGTGGAAGAAGACTGTGAAGCTCTGGTGAACTCCATGCCAAAGAGGGTTAAGGCAGTTCTGGAAAATAATGGTGGCCAGACAGAATATTGAAAGATATCTACACTGTTATACACGCTGTACACTCACTACTTTACATTGTAGCAAAGTGTCATTTATTCAGTGTTGTCACATGAAAGTTATAATCAAATATTCCCAAAAATGTGAGGGGTGTACTCACTTTTGTTTGACACTGTATACACACTAATGTATATATACCAATATAAAGGGGAGAAAAAGTATTTGGTACACTGAGGATTTTGCAGGTTTTCCTACTTTCAAAGGGTGTAGAGGACTGTCATTTTTATCAGAGGTACACTTCAACTACAAGAGACAATCTAAAACAAAAATCCAGAAGATCACATTGTATGATTTTTAAATAATTAATTTGCATTAACTTGTTCTCCCCACTTGTACCTTTTGGCACATTACTACTACGATTGCGGATTATTTACCGTAATATTTTTGTTTCTAATCAGTCCAGTGTTAAATATTCTTTAGAAATTAAAGTTTATTGATGTTTGAAAGGTGTACCTTCAATATGATTGTTTATCGCAATAATTTCATATCCTGACAGGCCTATGGAAAACCTTGGGTCAGCAAAATAATATCTAAGAACCATAAGGGCACAGTACTCAGATTGGCAATCACAAAATGTAAGAAAAAGCACCTTGGATGGGTGGCTGTGAAGGGGACAACAGCTATCCGTTAAAGACATGGTTAATGATGACACAATTTATGATGCCAGCAAGTGTGTAAAATGCTGTTTAATCAAAAACACACACAAACATGCAGTGTAGCCTAATTGAAAATTTGGCACACTGAAAATGCGCGTCAGGTGTTTGCATAGAACAGGTACACTAATAAAGTCGCAGCATTCTTTGTGGCTTGTTGTATTTTACGCAACATTTTCATGAATCATGGATGTGTTGATGACATTAATTAGGAAATATTAGAGGACTTCAGGAGACGTTATGTTAAAATGCTTGCCAGCCACTTAAATGCCCAGAAATGCAGAACGGGAGTGGAAAGCTTATTTGACAGAAGAGTATATCTCGGTCTAATGTTAGATTACATTGCAAAATATTACCATAACCTCGTGATTTAGTGAAATTGAGTCCAAAACATCAGAAAGTAGACTATGTCTTGTGACATTTCTTTATTTACATTTTGTAAAAAGAAAAATCAATAGCAATCTGCGGTTATAATAGCAATCCGCCATGGAAAATGTGCGCATGCTCTTAAAGGGAATGTGAGATGACACTCTGATTGGTTTATTGCACGTTACGCCCAAACCACACCTATGACTAATGAAGCTACTTTAGACCTACCCATTTTAGATATGCGTAACGTGACCCTCCCACAATGTAACAATCGTTTGGTGTTTGATACTTTTGGCTCATCCATAACGCGCAGGAGGCATGACGCCCGGATCCACCTCCAATAACAGTTGTGCAAAATCACTCACTGTTGATGCTCAATTGATTCTGTGGATTATGTGTACATAAGTGAACAAAGTGTGGGAAATTAGGTGTAGCCTATAAAAGGATGCGTAAATCATGCTGCTATACTTGATGCGCAATGGCTGCTCTGGCACTGCTAGAAGACATTGCAAATAGGAGAATCCGGAGAGAGCGTGTATTCAAAAAACAAACTGATTTGCTGGCCCGCGATGATGACTGGCTTATGAGTCGATTCAGGTTGCCAAGTGTTATCCTGTTGGAACTCTGTGCTGAGCTTGGGCCGGCTTTAGAACGTGAGACAGCAAGGAACCACGCATTACCTGTCCCTTTGCAAGTTCTCACCACACTGGGCTTCCTCGCAACCGGCGCTTTTCAGAGAGAGCTGGCTGACCGGTCAGGCATTTCCCAACCATCTCTGAGCCGCGCCATGGCAGCTGTATGAAACGGTCTCATCCGAATGTCACCCAGGTACATTAAATTTCCCTTCACTGTTGGTGAGCAGTCCAACATTAAACTGCAATTCGCAGCGATGAGCCGATTTCAAAATGTAATCGGAGCCATCGACCGCACTCAGATTGCTATAAGGGCACCATAAATAATTTGTGAACAGAAAACACTTCCGCTCTATTCATGTGCAAGTGATCTGTGATGCGCAAATGTGTTTGACAAATGTTGTCGCCTACATGGGCTGTGCAGGATGGCTGGCTTATTGGTAATAAATGTCATTTATGATCATTAGGCTTTACGGTAAAATAAGGCAATGATCTTGTATTGGCATCTGAGTATGTGGTTAATGTATACACGTAGGTGACCGTGGTTACCCATTGCAAACGTGGCTCCTCAATCCGCTCACAAACCCCCAAAATAAGCAAGAGCAGCGTTACAATGATGTACATATAGGGGGCTCGGTCAGTGGTGGAGCGGACCATACGGCAGCTGAAAGGCCGTTGGCGCTGCCTGATTATGATGCGTGACCATGGTCCGGTTCTCCGAACATTTACGGCCCTAGTGACAGTTTTCCACTCCGCCAACTTTTTTTGCTCCTAATACATGATGACAGGCCACGTTTCCTCGCCTTCACCTCTGTTGTTGGAACCTCGATCTCACAGTCTGTGAAAATGTTCTTTTTTGCATATTTATCCATTGTAATTCAGGCAAAGAAATTACCTAAGGGGCGCATATATAGGCTATCTGTATATTCATTTATGGGAGGAGGCAAGGCGGGGTCAGTGGCTCGTTCACGTGAGTTCAATCTCACGTTGATTGTGATTTATAAAGGAAAGGTGCACAGGACCTGGTGTACGACTGGTTTTATACATGTGAATTGTTCTGTGCGTAGGTACTTATCCAGTTTTGGCCGTACGCCATCTTCTGGTATGTAAGCTGCGCAATCTTTTATACATGAGGCCCCTGGTGTTTAAATAAGTCACAGATTAGAGGGTTGCAATGAAAAAGTGGAGTGGAACTGGCTTCGAGGTCCAGAGTTGAATAATCCTGCTCTAGATGCTTCCTATAGCCCGTAATGAGTGTCTGGATTCTGGATGAGGGTATTTTGGACCATTGCTCCTTGCAAAACATCTCCAGTTCAGTTAGGTTTGATGGTTGCTGAGCATGGATAGCCTGCTTCAAATCACCCCACATATTTTCGAAGATATTCAGGTCTGGGGACTGGGATGTCCATTCCAGAACATTTTACTTGTTCCTTTGTATAAATGCCTGAGTAGATTTTGAGCAGTGTTTGGGTCGGTCGTTGTCTTGTTGAAATATCCAGCCCCGATATAACTTCAACTTTGCTACTGATTCCTCAAAATTATTCTCAAATATCTGCTGATATTGAGTGGAATCCCTGCGACCCTCAACTTTAACAAGATTCCCAGTACCGGCACTGGTCACACAGCCCCACAGCTTGATGGAACCTCCACACAATTTGACTGTGGATAGAAAGTGTTTGTCTTGGAATGCTGTGTTCTTTTTCCACCATGTATAACGCCCCTTGTTATGACCATATAACTCCATCTTTGTTTCATCAGTCCACAGCACCTTCTTCCAAAATGAAGCTGGCTTGTCCAATTGTGCGTTTGCATACCTCAAGTGACTCTGTTTGTGGCGTGTGTGCAGAAAAGGCTTCTTCCGCATCACTCTTCTCCTAGTGCAAAGTGTGCTTAATTGTAGAACGATGCACAGTGACACCATCTACAGCAAGATGATGGTGTAAGTCTTTGGAGGTGGACTGTGAGCTGTTTTTGACCGTTCTCACCATCCTTCGCCTTTGCCTTTCCAATATATTACCTGGCCTGCCACTTCTGGCCTTAACTAGAACTGTGCCTGTGGTCTTCTATTTCCTCACTATGTTCCTCACAGTGGACACTGACAGCTTAAATCTCTGCGATAGCTTTTTGTAGCCTTCCCCTAAACCATGTTGAACAATCTTTGTTTTCAGGTCATTTGAGAGTTGTTTTGTGGCACCCATGTTGCCACTCTTCAGAGGAGAGTCAAAGAGAACAACAACTTGCAATTGGCCACCTTAAATACATTTTCTCATGATTGGATGCACCTGTCAATGAAGTTCAAGGCTTAATGAGCTCACAAAACCAATTGTGTGTTCCAATTAATCAGTGCTAGATAGTTACAGTTATGCCCAAATGTATGCACCTGTCTATTTTTGTTTCGATGTACAGTATATTGCAAATTTTCTGTTAATCCAATGAACCTCATTTCACTACCGAAATATTACTGTGTCCTTCGGTTATTTGGTAGATCACAATACAATTGCTGATCCAAACACCCAAAAATGTAGAAATGATAATCATGGAAATTGTCCGGAGTGCCTATATTTTGCATACAACTGTATTGCATTTCTCCCTTATGTGATGTTTATATGATTTCTTACCTGTGTGTAATGTTGTTGGTTTGGTTTCCCTGTAATGTGAGGTGGAGACAGAATGCAGGGAGCTTGTGTTCTTTTATTTGGAAACACGGAAAAATAGCAATCCTTAATTTGTCTTACTAATCTAATGGGCGACTGGTACCCAGAATATAAGCAGTCCAAAGTGATGTACACTTACTGTGTTTTTAACATAGCACCACACCAAATGATACTTGACTTCTTATACATACACAACATTCCAATTTATTATGCTAATTGGAATTAAGTGTCAAACGTGAAATATTTGTTTTTCAGTCAAACTCATGGATGGTATTGTGTCTCCAGGCTATTTGGATAACTGAAATCAATCTCAGACACCTGTGATAATTACTTTGCCAGGTGACCTCAATTAAACAAAAACTACTTAAGAAGGATGTTTCACATTATTAAGCAAGCCACAGGTTTTAAGCAATATGGGAAAGAAAAAGGATCTTTCTGCTGCAGAAAAGTTTAAAATAATGCAATGCCTTGGACAAGGTATGAAAACATTAGATATTTCACGAAAACTTAAGCATGATCATCGTACTGTGAAGAGATTTGTGGCTGATTCAGAGCACACACGGGTTTGTCCAGATAAAGGCCTAATTAGGAAGGTAACTGCCAGACAAATTAAGAGATTAAGAGACCAGGTGCTAAAATGCCATTACAAAGCAACAAACAGGAATATGAAGCTGTTGGTGCCTCTGGAGTCCCATGAACCTCAAGGTGTAGGATCTCCAGAGGCTTGCAGTTGTGCATAAACCTACTATTCAGACACACCTAAACAATGCTCTCAAGCAGAAATGGTTGTAGTGGGCCCAGAAATACATGAAGACTAATTTTCAAATAGTTTTGTTTACTGATGAGTGAGCTGATGATAGTGAAGAGACAAACGAGACATGTGAATATTGGGAAATTGTGTCATAGTCCGGTTGAAACTGCACACATAATAGCATCTGTCTCATCCCTTCTACACCAACATGGAGAATCATGACAGTAAGTTCTTTACCTGTCAAAAAACAATTAAAAATACACCCCAAAAAATCTTTACAAATAATATATGCAATAAATAGCGATGGGAAAATCACTGCTCACTAAATATGAATATACAGTGGGTACGGAACGAATTCAGACCCCTTTTAAATTTTCACTCTTTGTTTCATTGCAGCCATTTGATAAAATCAAAAAAGTTAATTTTATTTCTCATGAATGTACACTTAGCACCCCATCCTGACAGAAAAAACTGAAATGTCAAAATTTGTGCTAATTTATTAAAAAAGAAAAACTGAAATATGGTCATAAGTATTCAGACCCTTTGCTGTGACACTCATATTTAACTCAAATGCTGTCAATTTCTTCTGATTCTCCTTGAGATGGTTCTACTCCATTGCAGTTCTGCTTTGTTTAATTACACTGATTGGACTTGATTAGGAAAGGCACACATGTCTATAGAGCAAACATGATCATCATGAACAATCAGAGCAAATGAGAATCATGAGGTCTAAGGAACTACCCGAGAGCTCAGAGACAGAATTGTGGCAAGGCACAGTTGTGGCCAAGGTTACAAAAGACTTTCTGCAGCACTCAAGGTTCCTAAGAGCACAGTGGCCTCCATAATCCTTGAATGGAAGAAGTGTGGGACAACCAGAACTCTGCTTAGACCTGGCCGTCCAGCCAAATTTAGCAATCATGGGAGAAGAGCCTTGGTGAGAGAGGTAAAGAAGAACCCAAGGATCACTGTGGCTGAGCTCCAGAGATGCAGTAGGGAGATGGGAGAAAGTTCCACAAAGTCAACTATCACTGCAGAACTCCACCAGTTGTGGCAGAGTGGCCCGACGGAAGCCTCTCCTCAGTGCAAGACATGAAAGCCTGCATAGAGTTTGCAAAAAAAAACACATGAAGGACTCCCAGACTATCAGAAATAAGATTCTCTGGTCTGACAAGACCAAGATTGAACTTTTTGGCATTAATTCTAAGTGGTATGTGTGGAGGAAACCAGGCACTGCTCATCACCTGCCCAATACAATCCCAAAAGTGAAACATGGTGGTGGCAGCATCATGTTATGGGGCTGTTTTTCAGCTACAGGGACAGGACGACTGGTTGCAATTGAAGGAAAGATGAATGCGGCCAAGTACAGAGATATCCTGGAAAAAAACCTCATCCAGAGTGCTCAGGACCTCAGACTAGGCTGAAGGTTCACCTTCCAAACTATCCCACTCTACACTGCTGACAAAATTGTAATATATAAAGGTTCAAATGACACTCTAAATTAGCAGTCTGAAATTGAAAAAAAGGACTTCATTGGCCTGTTTGACACACTTGAATCTCTACAAGAGTCTAAGAAAGTGCATATATCAGGCCAATTGCCAAAAATGAATAAAGGGATAGGTCACTTTAGCAGACTGTTAGCACTACACAATTGGCTCGCCCCTACATATGCCTCCAGAGGTCTGAATTTCATCTGCAATTTTGACCTGTTATGGGAGAGAAGAAATCTCTTTAAAAGGGACGGGATTCATCTAAACAACTCTAGACTTCGAATGCTTGCAGATCATCTGGAATATAATATCCTCCATTCTTTAATAGTTTCACCAAAGAAGGAGAAAAAAAATACACAACAATACTCCCCTATCAGGGTGATCTCAGAAAAACTGAGGATAGTGGGTGAAATGGGTGAACTAATTGCTGTTGACACATCCCACAAGGACAATAAAAGGATAGCACGACGTCGCCACAACAATCAGTGCTCATGGAAAAAATCTCAGCTGAGTCCTGTCCACAGAGCTCATCACAAACAGACTGTGGCACATTAAAAGTGCTCCAAGATTCCAAGGACAACTTTGTGGAAAACAGTCAGGGAAGCCATTCTCTGGTGACACCAGAGAACCAGTCGCTCTTGACCTTCTCTGAAAAAATTGAGGATCTGGTTGGTATCTGGAATCAAACTATCCCACTCTATTGCTGCGAGCCCCAAGATACCAACCAGAAAGCGCAGAGGGCCTCCAGCTCCCCCTATTCCACCGGTGAGAAAGATACGGCCCCTCCCACAGTGCAAACCAGAACCAAAAACAACTAAAAACAGCTCTCAGTGATATGTGTCGGGTCCCCGCTGTGATAACAGTATCAAATTTTTACAGAAGAAGCGGGATCCCATTGTCCCTGTATCTTTCTCTATTCCTGTTCTTTTACATAATAGAAAGTCTAGGGCTGTCTCAAGCTGTCATATATTACTGTCAGCACAGGGAAACGTGATACCAGGGTATGGTGTACAAAGAATTTTAATAAGAAATAATGCTAGAGTGATGTATATTTATGTTTAACAGACTAAAAACACAGGTATAGGTTTTTTCTACCACAAACAGACCTTTACTTGAACAAGACTAATACTAAGGCATAAATATATTTCACTGAACTATAAACAAGGGTCTAGACATTACCTAGCATAAACCGAAACCTTACATGAATAAGTCTAATAGTTAGGCATAGATATATTTCACTGAACCATAAACAAAGGTCTAGGGCTTTGACTAGCATAAACAGAACTTTACATGAATAAGCTTTAACACTAAGGCATACACAGTCTTGAGTGAGCTACCAACTAAGATGTTCATATAATGGATAAACAATGTAACCAAAACATAATTGGACCCCCTAAAGGTACTCACGGTACCACATTGATACATAGAGAAACAGGCACGGCAAGAGACATGGGGAGTGGAGACGCAAATGACCCAGCACTGAACAGAACAAACACTGACATTTAAATAATGCAAGACAAGGAACTAAACAAGACACAGCTGGAACTAATTACATTGAACACAGGACCTGCGGATGACAGGCAAAACCACACGAGGGCAGCAAACACTGAGAAAACTAACCGGTAACACTACAATAAGGTACACAAAAATGTAAGTAGTTACTGAGGAACGAATGAGAAACAAATGAGGAAGGACAGGTTAGTTAATGATAAGTTCCTTGAAGACTGTGAATGAAGCACTAATGATTAGTTACAGTTAAACAGACGGTGGGTTACCATATTAATTAATAATTAGGTAATATAAAATAATGAGAAGTTACTGAGGGATCATTGCTTAGTTAATGATAAGTTCCTTAATGACTGTGAATCAAGCACTAATGATTAGTTACTGATAAACAGACTGGGGTTACCATATTAATTAATAATTAGGTAATATAAATTAATGAGAAGTTACTGAGGGATCATTGATTAGTTACTGATAAGTTCCTTAATGACTGTGAATTAAGCACTAATGATTAGTTACAGATAAACAGACTGGGGTTACCATATTAATTAATACTTAGGTAATATAAATTAATGCGAAGTTACTGAGGGATCATTGCTTAGTTAATGATAAGTTCCTGAATGACTGTGAATCAAGCACTAATGATTAGTTACTGATAAACAGACTGGGGTTACCATATTAATTAATAATTAGGTAATATAAATTAATGAGAAGTTACTGAGGGATCATTGCTTGGTTAATGATACGTTCCTTAATGACTGTGAATTAAGCACTAATGATTAGTTATTGATAAACAGACGGTGGGTTACCATATTGATTAATAATTAGGTAATATAAAATAATGAGAAGTTACTGAGGGATCATTGCTTAGTTAATGATAAGTTCCTTAATGACTGTAAATCAAGCACTAATGATTAGTTATTAATAAAACATACTGTGGGTAACCATATTAATGAATAATTAGGTAATAGTAAAATAATGAGAACACAGACTGGGAGTTACCATATAAATGAATGATTAGGAAATCAGTTTCACTTCTTTCCTGGGATTTCACAAGTTGTAAAGTAAAATGAATAGATGACAGATGGGAGACTTTCATGATTGCTTAACTAATGGTTAGTTAATGATTAAACACCCAGTATGATGCATTACTCTATATGAAGGTACACAGAATGTTTAAGTAATGGTTAGTTAATGATTAACCACCCAGTATGATGCATTACTTTATATGAAGGTACACAGAATGTTTAACTAATGGTAAATTAATGGTCAAGTATTCATTCGTTAATGATAAACAACTCAGTGTGATGGATTCCTTTATTCTAAGGAAACACAATGCTTAACTAATGGTTAGTTAATGATTAAACACCCAGTATGATGCATTACTTTATATGAAGGTACACAGAATGCTTAAGTAATGGTTAGTTAATGATTAAACACCCAGTAGGATGCAATACTTTATATGAAGGTACACAGAATGTTTAACTAATGGTAAATGAATGGTCAAGTAATCATTTGTTAATGTTTGCCAACTCAGTGTGTAGATTCCTTTTATCCGAAAGAAAACAATGCTTATCTTAGGTAATCATTTGTTAATGAGAAGCAGTTAATTAAGGATTGATCCAGTGTGGGACATAAGCCAGCATTCAACAGGGTTTGAAACCCAGGGTGACAGGATTAAAGCGTGCCGTGCAGAAGTGGACAATTGCTTTTAAGGCTTCAACAATGCTAACAATATACCTGGGACGTAAATGTGTTGTGAATATCATGAAAGTCATCCCATCTGTTATCTATTCATTTTACTTTAGTACTTGTGAAATCCCAGGAAAGAAGTGAAACTGATTTCCTAATCATTAATTTATATGGTAACTCCCAGTCCGTGTTATCATTATTTTACTATTACCTAATTATTAATTAATATGGTAACCCCCAGTCTGTTTATCAATAACTAATCATTAGTGCTTAATTCACAGTCATTAAGGACCGTATCATTAACCAACCAATGGTTCCTCAGTAACTTCTCATACATTTTATATTACCTAATTATTAATTAATATGGTAACCCACTGTCTGTTTATCAATAACTAATCATTAGTGCTTGATACACAGTCATTCAGGAACTTATCATTAACTAACCTGTCCTCCCTCATTAGTTCCTCATTCATTTCTCAGTAACTACTTACATTTTTGTGTACCTTATTGTAAAATGTTTCCAACTAACCTAGTACACAGAACCATAGACAAGACAACAGATTACACAATAAGAGTCCTGGTAGAAAAGGGGAACATTACACAAGCCAGATAGCAAACCCATCTGGGGCGCAGATGGCTCAGTGGGTAGGGAGTCAGACTTGTAGTCAGAAGGTTGCCAGTTTGATTCCCGACTGAGCCAAATGTTGTTGTGTCCTTGGGCAAGACACTTTACCCTAATTGCTCCCAGGTCGTTGCTGTAAATAAGAAAATGTTTTTAGTCAACTTACCTGGTTAAATAAAGGTTACATTAAAAATAGTGCAGTGCAACAATCCTCAATGAAACAGCGCCTCCTAACTTTAATTGTATGAGTGTCTGCAGAACGGATAGGAGAGGACGAGGTGTAGCTGCCCTTTTTAAAGATGTCTATCAATGTAAGCAAGTCTCATTTGGGAATTACCTGTCTTTCAAATATCTGGGAATGGTGTTAAAAGGTGCTCCACGCATTCTACTTGTCATTATTTACAGGCCTCCGAAATACTCTCCAGCCTTTGTTGACGACTTTACAGAATTGCTATCAACAATTTCTTCAGAGTTTGACTGTGTTGCTATTGCTGGAGATTTTAACATTCACATAGATAATGCAGAAAGCAATATGGCAAAAGATATCATAGCTGTTTTAAATACATTTGATTTGACTCAACATGTACATGAATCCACACACAACCGTGGACACACCCTAGACCTACTTATCAGTAAGGGCCTAAACATTTAATTGATTATTGTTAAGGATGTAGCACTATCTGATCATTTCTGTATTTTCTTTGATATATTGATCTCTCCTAAAATTGAAGCTGGATCTGTGTCTGTCAAAAAGAGATGCCTGAATGAAAACACTAGGGTGCTATTTATGAAGACTTTATCTTTAACACCAAGCATATCTGCGGACTCTGTTGATTTTCTCCTTGATTCCTTTAACTAAAAAGTTAAGAGTGCAATTGATGATATTGCTCGTTTGAAAGTCAGAAAGAAAAATGGCAGACAAAAGGCACCATGGAGAAACTCCACAACAGTTCAAAATATGAAGAGAAATTGCAGAAAATCTGCATGTGGTGGAAGACAAAACTTGAAGTCCATTATGACATCTATAAAAACACCCTTCGTGCCTTCAATGTAGAATTAGGCAAAGCTAGACAGACCTTTTTCTAAAATATTATAAACAGCAACTTTAACAACACACGTACTCTTTTTGCTACTGTAGAGAGACTAACAACCCCCCCCAAGTCATATTCCCAGTGAAATGCTCTCAGACAGTAAATGCAGTGAGTTTGCTTCTTCCTTCTCAGAGAAAAGCAATAATATCAGAAAGGTGATCACCACATCTTTGAGTTGCGCTGAGGTCAGACAGATCAGACCACAACCTCAGAAATTAGTCACTATGTCGGTTTTCGAAACAATTAATGGTAACATTCTGAAAAAAGCAGTACAGCACCTTAAAACATCAACCTGCGCCCTTGACACACTTCCCACATCTTTTTTTAAGTGTGTTTAGCTGTTTAGAAGCAGATCTCCTAGAATTGGTAAATTCCTCACTTCTTTCTGGGACTTTTCCAAAGTCCCTAAAAACTGCAGTTGTTAAGCCCCTCCTGAAAAAGAGCAATTTGGATCACACTGTACTGAGCAACTACAGACCAATCTCAAATCTCCCTTTCATAGGCAAGATCATTGAAGAAGTTGTTTTCAATCAGCTGAACAAATTCTTAAGCTCAAATGGACACTTTGACAATTTTCAATCTGGCTTCCGACCAAATCACAGTACAGAGACAGCGCTCGTAAAGATAATAAATTATATTCGCCTCAATACAAATACAGGCAAACTATCAGTGCTGGTACTACTCGACCTTAGTGCTGCATTTGACACTGTTGACCACAACATACTTCTTGACAGTCTGGAAAACTGGGTCGGGCTTTCTGGGATGGTCCTAAAATGGTTCAGGTCATACCTAGAAGTGAGAGGTTACTATGTGAGTATAGGCAACCATAAGTCTGAGTGGACATCCATGACATGTGGAGTCCCACAAGGCTCAATTCTCGCGCCACTCCTTTTCAACCTGTATATGCTCCCACTAAGCCAAATCATGAGAAAGAAACAAATTGCCTACCACAGCTATGCAGACGACACCCAGATCTACTTAGCCCTATCGCCTAACGACTACAGCCCCATTGACTTCCTATGCCAACGCATTGATGAAATTAACAATTGGATGTGCCAAAACTTTCTTCAGTTAAACAAAGAGAAAACTGAAGTCATTGCATTTGGAAACAAAGATGAAGTTCTCAAGGTGAACGCATACCTTGATGCTAGGGGTCAAACAACTAAAGATCAATTTCCGAATCTTGGTGTGATTCTGGAGTCAGACCTTAGCTTCAGTAGTCATGTTAAAGCAATAACTAAATCAGCATATTATCATCTTAAAAATATCTCAAGAATTAGATGCTTTGTTTCCAGACAAGACTTAGAGAAACTTGTTCATGCTTTCATCACCAGCAGGGTGGATAATTGTAATGGCCTCCTCACTGGTCTTCCCAAAAAGACCATAATACAGCTACAGCTCATACAGAATGCTGTGGCCAGGATTGTAAGCAGAACCAGGAAATATGAGCATATCACACCAGTCCTCAAGTCTCTACACTGGCTCCCAGACACATTTAGGATAGACTTTAAAGTAGTATTTCTGGTATAAAAATCACTCAATGGCCTAGGACCTAAATACATTGCAGATATGCTCATTGAATATAAACCCAACCGACCACTCAGATCATCAGGATTACATCAGCTAGAGATACCAAGGATTCAGACAAAACGCGGAGAATCTGCTTTTAGCTACTATGCCAGCCGCAGCTGGAACCAGCTCCCAGAGGAAATCAGATGTGCTCCAACAGTAGTCACCTTTAAATCCAGACTCAAAACACATATGTTTAGCTACGCATTTACTGAATGAACACTTTGCTAAGTCCGAACTGATTGCACAATATTTTATATGGTTCATTCAGTCTCTTTTATTTCTTAAACTGTACTAAATTGTAATTGTTTTTCATTTTTATTTTAATTGCTTTAATTTTTTCTTTAATCAGTTTAACTTTTTTATGCTTTCCTGTTCATGTAAAGCACCTTGAATTGCCATTGTGTATGAAATGTGCTATATAAATAAACTTGCCTTGTCTTGCCAATAAGACAATGACCCTAAGCACACAGCTAAAATAATGAAGAAGTGGCTTCTGAACATCTCTGTGACCATTCTTGACTGGCCCAGCCAGAGCCCTGACCTAAACCCAATTGACCTATCGCCGGCCCCTCCCCCAAAACTGCCATTGTCCAATCACACATCAAAGCAACCGTTACAATGTGAGCAGGTCCGACAAAAATTGACTCCAAGCAGGACGGTAAAGCGGTGCGCCAACGGCATTTGTAAATCGGACATTAGATACCCCGAGAGATTGTCTGGAGGAGTTGTGTTCTTTCCCTTCCCAAAGCCGATAACACAACGTGAGCGGTGCCTACAATGGATAAAACAGTGTGGACGGCTCCGCTCCCAGTTAAATGTGTCTAACATTACGAAGCATAAATACGTCTGCTCAAAGGTAAGGCTAACAGCTAACTAGTAACCGTGTTGTCTAGATCTACTAACTAGAGGCAAGAACACAACTGGGACCAAAGTTATGATTACCCTGGATATCATTGCCAGAATGTTAACCTACTCTCTAAGCTAAATTTAACGAGCCCTTTAGTTTTAACCAACATTAGTTAACATGTTAGCTAACGCTAGGTTTGCTGCTGTTGTGTTGGGTCTTTGAGCTCCCCAACTTTATTTTTCGTCAGTTTACAACAAAGTTGAACATAGCGCCCCAACAAGCAACTTTAATTAATTTTGTTTTTATCTTTCATGTAGCATTTTATGAACAGATAACCTACCCAAGAGCATGACTGG
>JACXGM010024131.1:0-15867 GCA_016801145.1 Umbra pygmaea
ATATAAGAATTTTAAAATAGTAATGACAATAGTAATAATAATAATAGTAATAATAATAATAATAAAACGCTATGAACTGAGCAGTGGTCTGGAAAATGTACAACAGTAGAAGTAGTAAATGTTATAGAATTGGCATGGAAAATTGCTTTTAAAGGTGCATTTGAATTCTGCTACATCAGATGTAAAGAGCATAAGGTGAAATAGTAGCAGCAACAAAAAATATATAGTAACATACAAAGACAGTGATGTTAGTTACCAGCAGAGAAGCAAGATAATATAGCCTATTATATACACAGGGATGTGAGCCAGTCCAGCTAATAACTGTTGATTTATATAGGCTTACCTTCATTGTTGAAAATGGGAGGGACAGTTTTGGTTGGCAAAGGAAAAAGAATCAATTTTAGGAGAGAAACAAAGTCATTTGTGAGGGATGTAGTTTTTCATTTGTCATTCGTTCGACATTCGATGGCTGTTTCACAGCTCTGGGTGAATTTTAAAGTGTTCTACTGTCCATCCAACAAAGTGAAATTTAACACACAGGCTCATTTGGTATACTGTTTGACCTGGAGTGGTTAATTCCAACTCTTAACAGATTTGCATGTAATGTTCATAATTGCATTGAAACATTCAGAAGTATGTATTTTTGTAACAAGCTCTTGCTTAGATGTCAAGTTCCAGAGCAATACATGCTTGTACCGGGAGGGGGTGGAAGCACAGTACTCAGGAACATTCACTTCATCAGGACCACATATACTGTAATACATTATGGTTATGGAGGGGCGCATGTTTGGCAGAAGGGAGTGGTAAATTCAGCTTGTTTTGTTCTACTTTAAACCTGCACTACAGTATATAACATTTTTGAAAACTACAAAAGATACAAAAACTATGTTTTAGGAGTAGTAATGTTAGAAACTAGCATACTGGATCCAGGGATGGAAAACATAAACTGTAGACAATAGAAGAATAGCAAATCGACATTTCACAATATCTAATTAGCAACAAATGCATATTTTGGACAAAATAATTTATTTCATTTTGTGTATTTTCAGAAGTTGGTTATATTGTCCCTGTATTATTCCTCTGTTCAATTAAAACATAAATAAATAATAATTTAAAACCCTATAAGTAAAATTCGGGCCTACAAAGATGTCAAAAAGTTCAGATGAACTAGCCCAGAGGCCTCTTCCCTCCTGTGTCTCTCCTGTGTCTGTCAAACTACCTAAATGAAATAGCCATACTGAATGACTGAGTGTCTGGGCCACAATGCACTTCCTCCTATGATGACAAGATAAACGACGTCTAACGTTAACTGGATTTATTGATTCGGTGTGAGCGAGAGTTGAGTTTGATGGCGTATTAGATAGAGAGGATAAGATAGCAAGACTGAAAGGGAGAAATAGAAGAGAGAGATGGAGAAAGGGAGAAAAAAGACAGACAAAAATGTATACAAAGATAGAAACAGAGCACGAGAAAGAGAGAGAGAACGAGAGAGAGAGAGAGACTTGGGCCCGGTTGACCTGAAGGGACAGACGATGCTGAGACTCCAGTGATTGAACTCCTGCCAGCTAAGCGCCTCTGTAGATAAATAAAGAGATTATGACTTTTGATAACGACAATTGAATACCTGTCTAACTGACTTGTCTGGTTTAGTGCACAAATATATAGCCCAAACCATCCCCAGCCACAACAGTAAGATGGTGATTTAAGGGGTCACTGCTCTGCTCAACCCTAAACCCTATAATGTGTACAACGTTTAACCAAAAAAACACAGACCTTGGTCAAAATGTGTGCACTAATCTATATAGGGAGCAGCGTGAAATTTAGCAGGGAGTGACAGAATAATGAGTGTACAGGATGTTACCAGAGAGATGGTCCCTGATAGTGCTACTAAGTAAGAATGATGCTGTGTTTGTTGAGTGGGAGGGATGGATCCAGCTCACAGGCCCCTACTGTTCACGTCAACAAAGGTGTTATTTTATGTGAATGAACCACCACATGCTGCCTTCCATTGTAGCCTGTTCAAGTGATCAAGAATTTCAGGTCAAAACCACTGCCATTCTGTTGACATCCAGAAGCCCAGCGGTTCCAACATGAAGGAACTTCTTTATAGAAGTATTAAAATAATAAAAATCACCTGTAGTTTTCATATTAATTTGTTTTGTATTCGCAATATTTTACACTGATTTATAATGTCTAATAAATCTGCCATTTAAAACCCTCCTAAGTCCCTTGACCCTCTAGAGCAAAATAATCTGTGGTGGCTCGTCTCTGTGGGTTAATCAGAGCCGTAGATATCGCGCCTCAAAGCCGTCAATGGGCTTTCTTTTTTAATAAAAACATCACAGACAGGAAGTAGGAAGTGCAAATGACAAAATAACAAATCTGCAATGATGTAGGACAACCATTTTTGGAGATGGGACATAGCTTTTAAAAACTTATAGAAATCTAGTGAGAAATGGGTGCAGCATTTTCATGTTGACTTGTTTGTAAGGCCTCCAAACATTGCACACTGGTCCAGGAGCCCTGGGGACTTGACAACATGCATTGAAAAGCTTTATTCATCATGGTTTACATGCTTTTACACATAAAAAACAACAAAATATACATACGTTTTTTAGTATTTTAGGATGAATATTCTGAATCCAAAACCATAAGGCACTTCACTGTAGGTCAAAGTATGACCTTTCTAGAGGCCAAAAGGTCAACATTGTGCCAGGTGACTTAAACCCCCTTAGGACCTAGAGTTAAAATTCACAAATTTATGTTGTTAGAGACAAAACGTATGCCCTTGTTAATTATTATATTTTTAGAGGTCAGTGCTTTCAACACCCTGATATTGTATTTACGGACCACCCACACTTAAAATGCATGGATGAAGTCGCTTTTTGATGAAATATTGGCTAACATTGGGAAATGTTATTAGGATTATACTTCAGATTCCCATTCGTATTGGATATAAAAAAATTGTCATTCTGGCAAATGGTCTGTCTGGGTTGAAGGTCCAATGGACCGTTGAGGACACCTAGAGTTGTCCTGTCCCAGCGACATCAGTGGCACCCAGCGCTACCCACTGCTCATACTCGTTAATTTGGAATCAGTGGAACAATTTCCCTTCATTACTTCAGAGTGATTGCTGGGGGGGAGGGGGCGGCCAGTCTGATTTACTAGTTTACAAAGCAAGTCTCACAACACTGCTCCAGCGCCCATGCAGAACCAGGCCACCAATCACCTTTCTGTCATCCCTCCATCCCTCCCTCATCCTTCCCTCCATCTCTTCTGTCCTCCATCCCTCCATCTTTCCACACCTCCCTCGGCCCCTCCCTTCATCGCATCCCTCCCTCACTCGCTCTCCATTTCTATTTCAGCTGTGTTCAGTCTATGCTGATGCCAGTGTTCACACGGTTGGGTGAAAATTAAATAACAACTGAACATTAGTGCCCTCTCACCCCCATGCTCTCCCTCCCTCTGTCTCTCTACCTATCTATGCTACCCTCGCCTACTTTTTCCCTTCACTCTCTCCCTACTCCCTTGCTCACTTTCTTGCTCTCCTTCCCTTTCCTTCTTCCTCATTTTCCCTCTCTCTTGCTTTCTCTCCTTCACTGTCTCCCCTCTCTCTCTCCCCCTTTCCTATCTCTCTCTCTCTTTCTCCCTCTCTCTCTCTCTCTCTCTCTCTCTCTCTCTCTCTCTCTCTCTCTCTCTCTCTCTCTCTCTCTCTCTCCCTCTCTCTCTCTCTCTCTCTCTCTCTCTCTCTCTCTCTCTCTCTCTCTCTCTCTCTCTCTCTCTCTCTCTCTCTCTCTCTCTCTCTCTCTCTCTCTCTCCCTCTCTCTCTCTCTCTCTCTCTTTCTCTCTTTCTCGCTCTCTCTCTCTCTCCTTCCCTCTCTCGCTCTCTGTAATCTGCAGTTCTCTGCCTGAGTGACCCATGATGCTCCATCATAACATTCAGCCAAACAGCAATAAATCATTTCATCTTTCATCTATTGTTATTGATGAATGGGCAATTATTTGTCATCTAATATTCTGGAAAATGATGACCTAAGAGATGGATGAAGTTTTTTTTCCACTCTCTCTCACTCTCTCACCATCGCAACAAAGGACAGGATTGATGGATTGTATCCTTAAACTGTTATTACACTTTTAATGCAGCGCTCAGAAGTGACAGCATGGACAGTCCTCTTTCTGCTGTTTCTTTTTTTTCAAATAGAATTTCCATTATAGAACGGCGAGGACTAGAGATACAGAGATAATTTTTCCTGTTCTCACTCTCACACATGCACACAAACACACACATTTCTCTGGGCCTTGACAATGCAGACAGTGAGGGTGAGATGAAAACGCTTTAGAGGGATTCTACCTGACTGGCCCGGCGATGTCTGTGTCTGCTCCCTGAGTAAACGGTTTGTGTGCTGAGGCAAAACTGAAGGCTGTCATATCATCTGAGCGTCTGAAAACCCACTGTATGATATTCTGTGAGAGATAGAGAGATAGACTAAGAAAAGACACACTTGACCGATCGGGTTCAATATTACTCCATCTATCACAGACATGTCATAAAGTATAAGGAGCATTCAGCCATTTTAAAAATATATATATATTTTTTGATTTACATAGACTGATATAACAATAGCATTGATCAATGAGTTCATCATTCAATGATTGATTAACTAAATGTTGTTTGTATCCCGGATGGCTCAAGCTGTTTGCAAAACACAGAAAGCATGAAGACAGTGTCATCTAAAATGACAGATAGATTACATTTAAAGCACTAATGAGCAGTTGAAAATAACAAAGTGTTCTCACCACCACTGTTTGTGTAAAAAGCAAGTGATGGGGCTGGAGAAATGTAGCTAAGTCGAATTTCATAGAGGAAGGGATGCTCAGTCTGACCATCTATTAGAACAACCAAAGAATAATGTGTTTTGATAGATATTGATACCTTTATTCACCAAGGTGGCAATAAATTGATCAGAAAGTATACTTCAAAGAGGAAACGCCATTTGACTTACGAAACCTAATATATAGACAGCATGATCAAGAGGTACAATCATAAAAACTGAGTTGCACTGCTTAAGTCTAGGCTTATGGTTCTGTTCCTTAAGGGAACTCACCACCATGGTAGGATGGTGTACAGTATACACTATCTAATGAAAATCATCATAACCCTTTGAAATAGTCACCTGAATCACTGGTACCATCTCAGATACAAGTTCTTGCTAGGCAAAACCCAACCTTACCTAAACTCATTAAGCAATTGAGCAGGTATATCTCTATGGTTGCTACAAAAGGCTGCACCTCATTTGTCCAAATCCCTGAAACTCAACTTCACTGTCCCCATTACTACCTTAAAGCATTACTTCCGGATCTACTGACAGATCACGGCACATGTTGACTCTACCCCATCTATTTTTCCGTATATGCCCTAGTGCCCTCATTAAACCCTTAACGCATCTTGCACATATTCAAATGCACAGCTGTGTTTGTATAATTTTACAATAATACATCTTGCATTATGTTACCTATCCTAGTGTTATTTCCCCTGCACTGCCACTTTACATTCCAAATTATCTACCTGTCTATTTTAGACCATATTTGCACTGAATGTACAGTTGTACAAAATGTAAATTTTTCAATCCTACAGTATACCATATATACAGTCGTATGCAAAGTTTAGGCACCCCTGACAGTTTCCATGATTTTCATTTATAAATAATTGGATGTTTGGATCATCAATTTCATTTTGATCTATCAAATAACTGAAGGACACAGTAATATTTTGGTAGTAAAATAAGGTTCATTGGATCAACAGAAAATGTGCAATATGCATCAAAATGAAATTAAACCGGTGCATAAATGATTCATTTATTTTAATACCCATGCTATAATGTAACTCAAAGTAAGGATTTTGACAGGGTATGATGATTTTCTATAGGCAATTTATATATACTGTAACTTCTATTCACAAAATGTTTATCATTTATGACTAATCTTGTCACGATTCCCTAGCATTACAGTATAAACGAGACAGGCGCGAAGAAAATCCAATACTTATTTTTAATGTAAACAAAACAGCCACGAGGGGCTAATCGATACAAACAACAATCACTCAAAAGTCACACGGGAAACGAACAGGGGATTATTGACCGACAGGGACAAGGTGGAAACACAAGGGCTAAATATAACACCTAACTAGAGACAATGGGAAACACCTGGGGAACAATAATAACATGCAAGGCACATAAGGGACACTAGGGGGAACCAAACATAACAAAACACATAGGGGAGCAATCAAATCACTAGGACACACAGGACAGTAACTCAAAAAGAATCAATGAGCTAGGTACGCAGTAAAATATTACCTGCGCTGTTTACCAGCGCTCTGCTGGTTCTTTAATAATGGTCAAAACCGATTTGGAGCTCCGCGCAGTTCCCGCTCCAAGATCCAGGATGCCATACTTGTAACTCTGGCAGCACAGACAGACAAATCTACTATACAGCTGCGCCCAAAATACGGATTACCTGGACAGGGAAAGGGAAACAGCACAGGCGTGAGTAAAACAGACCAGCGAGAATGAGACCACGTCGAATAAGCAGATTAATAAGATTGACCTTCTGGCTTGCCAAGGCAGGTTGTTTGACCAACAACTAATGAGCATACATCACTTGACAACTTTGATATGTCCGCAACTTATAACAACCTGATCAACGAATGTGTGATCAATGAACCCTCAGTCGTTTCACCACTCGGACTTCTACCCACTCTGACTTTTAGTGGTTTCTCCCCTGTGTGTTTTGTTTTGATGATGACCCTATCACATGTTTTAGTTATCCTATCGGTTTTGTTGATTAGTCCTCACCTGCACACCATTCCCTCATTAGTCCAGTATTTAGTTCAGTCTGTGTATTAGTCTTGTGTGGTTCATTGTTTTCTGTTCAAGTACGTGCTATTTTGGTTCCGTTTTGTATGGAGTTAATGTTCTCATGTTAGTGTTCTACAGTTATTTCTTATGTTGTTTTGTGCTTCGTTGTTTGTTTTCTGTTCAGTGTTTCCTGCTCAGAAGTCTTATTAAAGAGTTCTTTAGAAGACGCACTTGCCTCCGCATTCATCAATACTGTGACAAGGTTGAGTAAAGCTAAACAAGGTGGTGTTCACCTTAGTAATCTTACTAAAAGAAAGTGCTTTACCATTTCTGTCACAAATGAAAAAGATTACAAATACAAAAAAGACTGTCACCTAAAAATGGGACTACAAAATGTCCGATCCCTTGCTTCAAAGGCAATCATAGTCACTTAACTAACTACAGATCATAATGATGCCTCTCCTACTGGTTACCATATCCGCAAACCTTGCAAAGGCGGCAGAGTCGCCAACATTTATGAGACTGATTTTAAACTTACACACAAACATAACTGGGTTTGTGTCTTTTGGTGCTTACTGTATCACTTTTATAACTACTATTTACAGTCCACCTGGACCACACTGCAGGAAAATCCATCTAAAAATCCAAGCTGGTCAAATTGGTCAGTAGCTGGTTGAGCTGGTTGAGTTGCTTGGTCGAACTGTGTTGAGCCGGTTGACCAATTTGCTATTGCTGGAGACCAGTTTTGTAAAACTGGTAAAAAAGTATTGTCTGTTGAGCTGGTTGAAAAATTGGGAAGACCTGGTTGCATGCAGCTCCAGCACCAGTTCAAGCTGGTAGATGGTCAATAAGCTACCATGTTCCAAAACATGCAAAAGGTATCCCTGATGGAAAACTGAGCTTGACCATCTCAAACTAGTGACCACCTTGACCAGCTCGGCATGTGTTTTGGAACAGCTTTAACTGGATGACCATCTACCCTTTGCATGGGTTGAAACATGGTAGCTGGTTGACCATCTACCAAAAACAATAATACAGTATTTATACAGTTGCAAAGTTAACAAAAAAGCTGAATTCTGCATGTGAAGTTGGTCCACATTTTGGAAGTAATGAATTTATGAGCTTATTTAATGAAAACTTCCTTACCATTAGAAGATAAATTACAGAATCTTCCCCTAAAAAGCATATTTCTCCTAAACTCACCTGCCCTAAGATTCCACAGAACAGTCAGCAACGGATTCCTTGGATTAGGAAGGACACTACATTTTTTAAATCCCGTATCCCTTGAATCAAGCACTTAAATAGTGACTTCCAGCTCTCAAAAAAGAGTCCGCTGAGAAAGTTAAATCCAGTCATCGACGAGGATGTCCACTTCAAGTTTTATAAATGCCTTAAGACGATTCTTTGCAATCCGTGGGTCATCCAAACAGCTTCACTCTGAAAGAGGCACAAACTTTATTGGAGCGTATAAAGAGTTAAAATTCAACACCAGTGATCCAGAACTGACAAGTTACCTTGACAAGCAGGGTTGCACATGGAAATATAACACCCCCCATTCATCCCATATGGGAGGTTGTTGGGAAAGATTGATAGAAGTGGAGCATCAGATTCTGGAAGGGATGTTGCTGCAGTCTTACACAAACTGCTTTACACATGAAGTGTTGACGACACTGATGGCAGAAGTCATTGCCATTCTAAATGCCCGGCCAGAGAATCCAGTGTCAACGGACCCTGACAATCCTTCTGTATTGACACCTGCAATGATTCTCACTCAGAAGATCACTCCAGTGACAGTGGCGCCAGGTGACTTTGATCATAAGGATCTTCACAGAAATCAGTGGAAATAAGTGCAGTGTCTGGCAGAGAGCTTCTGGAAACGTCGGAGACAGTAGTATCTCGTGACCCTCCAGAAACATCACAAGTGGACTGATGACAAGCCAACCATACAAGTGGATGATGTAGTTCTGCTGAAAGACAGTCAGGACAAACGGCATGACTGGCCAATTGGACTTGTTGTAAAGACATTGCCTAGCAAAGACAACAAAATCTGCAAGGTTGAAGTTAAAGTTGTGAGGCAAGGAACAACAAAAACCTACATCAGACCTGTAACGACTGGACACAGAACGTATAAATATAGATGTTTAATATTTCTGAAACACAACCTCCAATGATCAAGGGTACAGAAATGACAGGCAGTTCATAAACGAAGTCCAGGCATAGGTCAGAGCACAAATCTGATGGGGAAAGGTACAGGTCCGAATTCTTAAAAAGTAGTAATGAGAGGTCAGGGTCGAAGCACGGGTAGACTCAGGCGGCAGTACAAGGCAGGATCCAAACTCGTTGACATTGGTGAAGGGCGGCAAGGGTCGATACACAAACACTCTCAGGCTATGGTACAAGGGGCAGGCAGATCTCAGTAGTCAAAGAGAAACAGGTCACAATACACAGTAATCCAAATACGTCATGAAACGCTAAGTAAGTCATGAAAAGTACAATACCTCACAATGACGCATGCAAACAAGGGATCCTATATACTGTGTGGGATATTGCACGCAGGTGTTTAGAATTCTGGTGATTGTGATCTTGACAATGTGCTGCGTTCGTGTGTATGTGGATCTGGTGTGTTTCCATCCTCAAGGTGGGAGTGAATGGAAGCTGAGCTTTTGGATCTTACAAGACCCATCTCAGAGCTTGTTTTTCTTATGTCTAAGGACTCATAAAGTGATTATCAGGCATTCTGATAAGCAGTAAAGGTGTTCATAAATTTTTACTGGTAATTGATTGTATATTTGTTTGCTAATAGTTTGATTGATTAATCTTTGAATAATTAAGATGTAATAGTGGTATAATAATATACCAGGTGAGGAGTGTTCCGTCTTGCGGCGTTGTAGTTCCAAATCGGACCCGTTTCAGTGACAGACCTGTTCGAGCAACAGAGCGAAAATCTTTCATGAGCTTTATTACAGAGTTTGTTCAGATCTTTTGTCTGTAAGTGAGTACACATCAGCATTGTGGTTTACTGTGTGATGTACATGTTTATTTTCAATAATGTATTTCATTACATTTGTGACTGTATCGGTTATCTCAAGTTATGTTCTCGTTTGAAGCTTTTTGTTTTGATGACGCACTGTTTTATCTGCCCAGCAGAGCCTCGGCGCTTTGCTTCAGTTTAATTAGTGGGCTTGTTTACATCTGTTGATTCATATGGATAATGTATGTAGCCAGTTTGGTTATACTGCAGATGTTTGTTTAATTTCTATAAATTACGAATATCTGTAGTTTATTGTGTACAAGTGTTGATATAGAGAATACTGTGTAACCTTACTGAGCTACAGGGTAACTTTATATTTTATAGTGTAAAGACACAACAGACGTTACACTTTTGTAGTGTTTATTTTCTGTTTCTTCTTTCAGTCTTACAGGCTTAAATGGAGAAAAACTTATGAAATAAAACTGGAAGAAAAGAGAACAAAAGATAAAACATCAATCCTCAACAAGGATTCTGTTTTTTCTCTTCTTCATTGTTATTAACTATTTGTCTAGCGGTACAACACAGATAGGATAGGATTGTTAGGATAGCATCTTGCAGTTGATGGAGATTTGTGGGATGCACATCCAGGGCACGAAGCTCCCGTTCCACCACATTCCAAAGATGCTCTAAAGGGTTGAGATCTGGTGACTGTGGGGGCCATTTTAGTACAGTAAACTCATTGTCATGTTCAGGAAACCAATTGAAATGATTCGAACTTTGTGACATGGTGCATCATCCTGCTGGAAGTAGCCATCAGAGGATGGGTACATGGTGGCCACAAAGGGATGGACATGGTCAGAAACAATGCTCAGGTAGGCCGTGGCATTTAAACAATGCCCAATTGGCACTAAGGGGCCTAAAGTGTGCAAAGAAAACATCCCCCAAACAATTACACCACCACCACCAGCCTGCACAGTGGTAACAAGGCATGATGGATCCATGTTCTCATTCTGTTTACGCCAAATTCTGACTCTACCATCCGAATGTCTCAACAGAAATCGAGACTCATCAGACCAGGCAACATTTTTCCAGTCTTCAACTGTCCAATTTTGGTGTGCTCTTGCAAATTGAAGCCTCTTTTTCCTATTTGTAGTGGAGATGAGTGGTACCTGGTGGGGTCTTCTGCTGTTGTAGCCCATCCGCCTCAAGGTTGTGCGTGTTGTGGCTTCACAAAAGCTTTGCTGCATACCTCGGTTGTAACGAGTAGTTATTTCAGTAAAGTTGCCCTTCTATCTGCTTGAAGCAGTCGGCCCATTCTCCTCTGACCTCTAGCATCAACAAGGCATTTTCGCCCACAGTACTGTTGCATACTGGATGTGTTTCCCTTTTCACACTATTCTATGTAAACCCTAGAAATGGTTGTGCGTGAAAATTCCAGTAACTGAGCAGATTGTGAAATACTCAGACTGGCCCGTCTGGCACCAACAACCATGCCACGCTCAAAATTGCTTAAATCACCTTTCTTTCCCATTCTGACATTCAGTTTGGAATTCAGGAGATTGTCTTGACCAGGACCACACCCCTAAATGCATTGAAGCAACTGCCATGTGACTGATTGAGTAGATCATTGCATTAAGGAGAAATTGAACGGGTGTTCCTAATAATCCTTTAGGTGAGTGTATGTCTAAGGCCTTTTGTCTTAATGAGAAGTTATACGGAAGCCATTTGGGCCTCAGAGAGGGATTAGCATATAGAATTCCAAGACAAGCTGGTGCCTAGTTAACCAATACTACGGTAGTTATGTTGAATCCAAGTTTGCAGCCATTGGTGAGATTTAAAATAATGCTATTTATTTGGGCAAATAGGAAAGCAGTATTAGGTTTTCTGTTGTGACATCATTCTTTGTATAAAAATAATTGTTATCCTATTATGGTTAGCTTGCTCTGCAGAGATAACTCAGCTTTAACATTAAAGTCTATTGTCACGTGAATGGTGGTGTAGAAGGAGAGAGACTAAAGCAGTTAGATGGTTTGTAAATATAAATGTTAACCAGTCTGGTGAGTGTACAAGTTACACTGGAAAAGTTACAGGTGACTTGGAGGGTGAGTCGCACAACAAGTCTATATACTTCTAGCTAATACTATGCTCTTCCAGCAGCCTAGATGCTGAAGCTAAAACACATATACAGAGAGTTCACATAAGACTAACTCAGCTACACTCTTTTCACAACACGCAGTGGCATGCAGACACAGCTCCCGGACTTGGCTAAATAATGAAACAAAGATGACAGAGAATACTCACAAAAGCAAAAGACATGTCAGCAACAGAATAACACACGCAACGTAACATCAATTAATGACCGACACCTTTCTCTAGTCTAAGGCAGCTTATATGATGGAAACTTAACAAACTAATAGAACACGGCTGAACGTAATCATTAATCAAACAGATCTCCAAGATCTCAGCCTAACCTCTATCATAGCAAATGCCCAAACTAGAGAGAGGTGTCACATTCCTTAAAGGGACATAAACATATAAACACAAAACCTCATGCATTGCACTGATGTTAAACAAAGGAAACATTGAAATGAAACTAAAATACATTGCTGTATATATATAGAGTCCTTTCTCAGATCATGTACGCCCGCCCACAATGGGCTGGGCATTACATCTATGCTCCATTCTACACATCCTCCGGACTCTGAGTAAATTAATTTCATGAGTACATGCATTTAATACATGATACTACAACATGTTACCTCCTCTGAATATTTGCCAATTGTTCTGTCAGTTCAACCTCGTACTCCTCCATGCTAGAGATTCAACTCTCTTGACAGCCATCCGGACCTCCTGTCTTCGGACATTACCTACCGGGTTCCTCTCATCTGGATTCCCCTCACCTGGTCTTCACTCATCTGGATTCCACTCATCAGGTCCCCACTCACCTGGTCTCCGCTCTATTGGCCCGCCACTACCTCTGGTTATCCTGAACTGCTTACCTTAATCCTGACCTAATACATTCAATAAATATGATTGTTATCACTCACTTCGTGTTCATCTGCTTTTGGATTCACCCTCGGTTCCTAGCCTGGATCCTGACATGGCTGGCGTGTGGCATCTCTCACATCTATTCAACACATATTTGCTTCCTTAGAGGAGATAATACACAGGATAAGGAGGCTAAGTCATCACCCCCCCTCACAGGAAAACACACCGACACCACGTGAGTGAAGACCAACAGACCAACTATACAGACCACGACAGCCACTGGATTGATTACAGTAGCATTTGGCAATTTAATAAGGATCTCATAAAGGGAGGAATTATGGAATGTGCGACATGATTGCCCATTATGTTTCTCTATACACATAGTTACCTAGCTGCCTGGCCAAAAGATATCTGTGAATATCCATCGCACCCTGAGGCGAGACATTTGAATTAATGTAAATGTGTGTCAGCCTGTTCTTTTGCATTAAAGGAGAATTCCGGGCGATTTCAAAACGTAGCTCTGTTGTTTGCATATCTGAAGTGCTGTCCGTAGCGTTAATAAATCAAACAATAAACAGAGGTATGTACACAGACTTATTTGTTCAAACTTGCTGTGTTCATTATAAGGAATCAGTGCAAATGGATATGGACTAGTAATTACATTTTGAACATGTTTAGAGGCTCAAAGCACGTTTTTTAACTTGCCCCGTAAATGCGTAATGGTCGTATACTGGCAGCAAAAGGTAAACACTGTTTTGGCAACACAGATTGTTTGAGTTTTTAACGCTACGGACAGCACTTCCGATATGCAAACAACATAGCTACATTTTGAAATCGCCCGGAATTTGCCTTTAATTGTGTTAGCACCAAGTTGGCGTCTTAAAGATGCCTTCCACGATTTTAGGTGATATTTGAACAATTTCGGCCTCTAGGTTCATATTTCCTATTTTTTCTCCGGTGTTTAGAGGTTGTGCTTGCTCTGCAAACTCATTATCAATCACAGTATAGCTCAGGTTTGATTGACACCTCTATGTGTGCAAACCATATGTGACACATTTGTTGGGAATTCCCTGCCTGACGCTCAGAAACACCATCGGATTTCAATCTAACTTCGGTAAGACAATTATTTTACTTAGATTTTGCATATAATATAGACAATGAATCTAAAATATATGAAAGTTTAATTTTTATCATTACATTATGGAAAATAATGAACTTTATCACAATATGCTAGTTTCTTGAGAAGGACCTGTATAAACATTACCTATTTAGATGGACTTGCGATCAGCAGCGGAGCAGCTGCCGTACCATGCTGTAATGCAACCTGAAAGGATGCTTTCAATGGTGCACCTGTAGAAGTTTGTTAAAATCCTGGCAGACATGCCAAACCTCTTGAGTCTCCTCAGGAAGTATAGGCCCTTTTGGGCAGTTTTTGTTGCCGAGGTTGTCTGACGGGACCATGTGAGGTCATCACTGATGAACACACCGAGGAACTTGAACTCTGGAACTCTCTCGACTTCAGCTCCATCGATGTGTATGGGGGCAAAACCCTCCCTCTGCCGTTTCCTAAAGTCCACTATCACATCAGTAAACAAGACTGTTTGAATGTATTTCTGGGACCACTGCATCTGTTTCTGCTTGTGAGCATTGGTTAGGGGTGGCCGAATTGTAGGTTTATGCACAACTGCAAGCCTATGGAGGATCCTTGATACCTGTGCTTCAAAAACCTGTTTGCTGCTTTGTAATGGCATTTTAGCAGCTGCTCTCTTAATCCAATGAATTTGTCTGGTAGTAACCTTCCTCATTATGCCTTTATCTGCACAAATCCGTCTGTGCTCTGCATCAGCCACAAATCTCTTCACAGTATGATGATCACTCTTAGGTTTTTGTGAAATGTTTTCATTCCTTGTCCAAGGCATTGCACTATTTGATGCTTTTCCGCAGCAGACAGATCCTTTTTCTTTCCCATATTGATTAAAACATGTGGCCTGCTTAATAATGTGGAACAACCTTCTTAAGTAGTTTTAGTTTAATTGGGCTCACCTAGCAAACTAATTATCACATGTGTCTGAGATTGATTTCAGTGACCCAAAGAGCCAGGAGACACAATACCATCCATGAGTTTGATTGAAAAACAAAATATTTAATGTTTATGACACTCAATTTCAATTTGTATAATAATTTTGTAGCAAGCAGGAATAAGTTGACGGAGAATCCAGGCATCAGACTCGACTCGCTGCATTGCCCTTGCGCGAGGGTCCGCATGTCAAAAATGACATTAAGTGCAATGATATAATTCTACCAATGTAGAATAGGATTGTATTAAATTTATATAATCTGTTTGGTTACGTCCAGGTGCACAGATAGACCTCAGTGGGGGCTTGAGCCCCTGCTCTTTTCTCCTCAGACTCAAGTGCCCTCTTGGCTGTATTACCTTATTTTATATAATATTTAAAATTCTATATCACTATAAGATTGTATACCATTCACATTATCTAAAGTGTAATTGTTGATATTTAAGGGCTCCCCTCCACCCCCTCTAATAAATGGATTATTCCAGCTTCAGTCCACAGAAGAAAAAAACTATTTGTTGACTATTCAGTACTAAGTATGAAATGCTGGACACACACAAACTTGATTTTAGATGCAGGTTACAGGTTAGCTGACCTATTGTCCTGATCAGCAAGCAGAAGTGGAGATTGCATGGGGGGCAGTGGGGCATAAGTCCCAGAGCCCCATGCATTAAGGGGCCACGTAGGAAGATTCATGTTGCACAATATATTTTTTATACCAGAGAAATTAATAGAACGTTAAAAGATGAACATGTCACAATGTACATTTAATATTATAAGTTGATTTAGGCAAGGCAAGGCAAGGCAAGTTTATTTATATAGCACATTTCATACACAATGGCAATTCAATGTGCTTTACATAAACAGGAAAACACAAACATTTAAAACAGATAAAATTAAAGCATTTAAAATAAAAGTGAAAAACAGTTAGAAAAATAGTACAGTTTAAGAAATAAAACAGATTGAACGAACATATAAAATA
>JACXGM010024132.1:0-15866 GCA_016801145.1 Umbra pygmaea
GCGGGGTTCGGCGAACGCTGCTGACCGGTAATGCCTCGTGCGCGCGCACGCACGCGCACACACTCACGCACGCACACACACTCTGAGGCTGACGCGCGAGGCTCGAAACGTTTCGCCGCTTTCGGTGAACGTGGGACAATTTGACCCGAAGGACATGGGACGTGTACAGAAAGGGAAGGACAACACAAGGGTTAATGACAGCAATTTAAAGGAGATCAACTCCAGAGGCTCAAAGGCATGCTTCTGCAGTGCATCCAGGACCACGGACAGCTCCCATTTAGGGAGGCTGGACTTAATCATGGGCCACAAGCGACAAGCTCCTTTCAAGAAGTGCGCAACCAATGGGTGGGAAAACACAGAGGTATTCCCCCAGCCTTTGTGGCAGGCTAAAATAGCCAACGCATAAACCTTTATAGAGCCAGGCGATTGCCCCTCCTCCAGTAAGTGCTGAAGAAAGCACAGCACATATTTAGTCTCACAGGACTGAGTGGTAAGACCACACGAAAAACACCAGCTTTCAAAAAGCTTCCACCTGTATGTGTAACTCTTTGCAGTAGAGGCCGCACATGCCCCTTGAATGGTTCGAATAACACTCAAAGGCAAACCGTCGCGACTCAGCCAGTCCCGTTCAGTGGCCAAACCCAGAGGGGTTGAAATAGAACAGGTGGGGAAAAATTGTTCGCCGAGCCTGGGTCAGCTTGTCCTTGCGGTGGGGAATCTGCCACGGAGGGGTGAAAAGCATTTTCACAATTTCTGGGAATCAGGCTGCGCCTGGTCTCTCCGGAGCAATCAAACAGACTGGTGCCTTCTGCCAAATTCTCTGAATCACATGCAAAAGCGTAAAAGAGGCCTTCCGGCCATTTCCGGCATGCAAAACATCTACCCCAACGGAGGTCTGTCCGACGGTCTTAGAGAGAACCATAGTGGACACTGCACATTCTCTATCGAGGTAAACAAGTCCAGAGCTCTGCCGAATTTGTTCCATATCAATTCCATGAGCTCTGGATGAAGAGACCATTTGTCCGTCCTCGGAACTCCCCTCGACATGAGGTCCACCCCACATTCAACTTCGCTAGAATGTGAAAGGCTAATACAGCTGAGGAGCAGCTGGCAACTTTATGGATGAAGGCGTGGTGAGGGCCTGGAACATTCCCACGGAGGACATGGAGACCCCCATAAGCCTGTTGGAGGCAATAAGGTCACTAAGAAAACCACTCATTTATACCTGTCTTTTGGAGATCGCCATATGGAATGGATACAGTTCCTTATCATCTCTTCCCCTTCACATCCTGTTGTTCTGGGTATGCCATGGCTCATTATGCACAACCCTGTTATAGCGTGGAGGGAAAGACAAATAACCCAGTGGTCTCCTGAGTGTCAGAATACATGTTGTCCTGTCTTCCCTACATCCATAGAAAGCCCTGCTCCCATTGCCGATCTGTCCACTGTAGTGCCAGCGGAGGGAGGTGTTTTTCGAAAACCAAGGCTACCCGTCTCCCGCCTCACCGACCCTGGGACTGCGCCATAGACCTGCTTCCAGGAGCGCCGCTATCCCGCAGCCGTGTCGATTCTCTGTCCGTCTCAGAAATGGAAGCCATGGAGATGAGGACATCCGTCGAGGACAGGTAACATATTCCCCTCCTCCTGCCTGTCCTTGAGACCTTCTGTATGTCCCCCCCGATTACAGGGATCACTTGCTGGTTTGGGCGCGCACTCTACCCACATCTGGGTACACCGGCATTCAGCGGACTCTCGATGCCCTCCTGCACAAGTACTGGTGGACTCACATGGCACGAGACATCAAAAGGTATGTTGACTCCTTGCTCCATGTGCGCGCAGAGCACCAGCCCCAACACCTACCATACGGTAAGCTGCACCCCTTACCTGTTTCACAGAGGCCGTGGTCACACCTGTCAATAGACTTTCTCACTGACCTACCCATGTCAAAAGGATACACCGCTGTGTTGGTCATTGTGGATCTGCCCACTGCTCTCCAAACAGCTGAGGCCCTGTTAACATTTCTCTTCCGCAACTATGGCATCCCTGAGGACATACTGTCGGACAGAGGATCCCAGTTCACATCAAGGGTGTGGAGAACCTTCATGGAGCAGCTGGGCATAGCGGTGAGTCTCACGTCAGGTTACCACCCCCAATCGAATGGTCAGTCAGAGAGGGTGAACCAGGAGATTGGGAGGTTCCTTAGATCCTACTGCAGAGACTCACCCGGCGACTGGGCGGACATCCTGCCATGGGCCGAATAAGCCCAGAACTCCTTAAGGCATACCTCCACTAACCTAACACCTTTCCAGTGTGTCCTAGGATTCCAACCCACTCTAGCACCTTGGCATCCCAGTACGTCACAGATACCAGCAGTGGACGACTGGTCCCGGAGGGCAGAGGCTCTGTGGGAGGCTGCCCATGAGCCTGCAACGTACCATGCGTCGTTAGAAGACCCAGGCAGACAGACACCATAGTGAGGGTCCGGTGTTCCAACCAGGAGATCGAGTCTGGGTGTCCATGCGCGACATGTCCCTCTCTATCCCATGTCGGAAGCTGTCCCCCCGTTTCATCGGGCCCTTTCCCGTGCTCCGCAGGGTCAACAACGTATGCTACATCCCTGGACAATGAGGCGCCGGGTGATGCTCCTCCTCTCCGCATCGACGGTGAAGACGCCTACTCAGTGCACAGTCTCCTGGACTCCCGGAGGAGAAACTGTCACCTGCAGTATCTCGTCAGCTGGGAGGGGTACGGCCTGGAGTAGCGGAGCTGAGTTCCTGCGCGGGACATCCTCGACCCTTCCCCGTGTCGGGACTTTCACCACCATCGTCCTGATCGGCATGGTCCCCGTCCCCGGGGGCGCCCTCGCTCTCTCCCTTCCTCCGTGGCTGGAGCCGCTTCTTAGAGGTGGGGTTCTGTGACGTCCCCGTCCCTATTTAGTTTTTCAGATTAATGTAATAATATTTGTTCCAAAAATAAAATAACTTGTCATTGAATTGCTTCCACAATACTGTCACAGCTCGATCTCAATTGTTTGCATTAAAGAAGGTGTGATTTCAAGAATTTAGATGTGTCACTTTTTTCTGCACTAAGTGAATGGGCTATTTGGGGTGCTCCAACAAACACAAGATAGGAGGTGGAGCCAAAGTTGGTAGGTTTTACCTTGAAAAGTCATGGTAGATATCTCTCTTCATAATGGAGACAGATACAGAGGATGTAGGCAAGAGCATGATATTGAACAGTGTGGATTCACTTTTGAAATCATCTCTTGAAAGGTGGAGCCTTAGCAAAAGTATTTAAATAAAGCAAATGGGACCTGGGGCCTCATTTATAAAACTTTGTATTGGATTTGCGTCAGAAGTGGCGTACGGACGAAATATAGGACGTGCGTACGCAAAGAAATATTCAGATTTATAAAACCGTGCGCACGCATGTCCTACGCACGTTTCCTTTTATAAATCACAATCAACTCTAAATGTGGCGCAGCTTTTGCGGCTGCATGTCACGCCTATAATTGCCCATAAAAAGTCAGTGAAACGCCCCAAAATTAATATTAATTGATTGAGAAATCATGGCAAACATAGGGCCCTATGGTTTCCGCGAATCGCGGAATCTATCACTAAAAACGGAATTTACTCATAACACGGAATCTCACGGAATTTGCATATTTTCTAGCAATCTCTATATATTTTTTCTATTATCCAAATATATTCCAGTAATATTAACAACTGTCATTGAGTTTGTCCTAATACAAAAGGCAGCAAACATGGAAGTTAATTTGCGCTCTATATATATAGGCTATATGCAGTGTGTTTCTCTACCGAATTTGGCCAGCATGCGCTCCGTCATATAACTGACAGCTATTAACAACAGTATTCACTCCATTCTACATTTTCCAATCAAACAACGCTTGTTTTTCTCCATTCAATTACTTATCCAAATGGATATAACTAGGTATAGGCTACTATGTTCCTTCGCCTGAAGCAATTCTCTGACGGTCTTGCTAATCAGGCAGCTCGCACTCAGGGAGCGCAAGTTCGAAATAGCGGGACTGCTGCTGAATGTTATAGCTTTGTCCACACAATTGCGCCTGATAGCTACAACTTCTTAAAATAACGTTTATAAATATTTTTGTTTGTCGTTGTTCCACTTTTCTTCCATATCTTAGGAAATCTTTGTCTACTCTTTTATTTTTTATTGTGGGTAGATTCATCTGTAAGAAGAAATAATGTGTTATTAACATGACTAATATTTGGTGAAATAGCCTTTTGCCTGTCTAGAAATAGGCTAAGTACTTTGTTCATAGGGAAAGTAAATTTAGCCTCCCTGGCAATGATTGTGCAAACTGTACAGCAAAATTCTCTATAATTTAGGTTTGGGTGCGGGCTTCTGAATGCAACCTTTGTCCAAATCACGGAAATTGGTAATAATAACTGAAATCACGGAATTTGGAAAAAAATAAAAAGGAATTGGCCAATACATAACACCGATTTCATAGGGCCCTACAAACAGAGAGAGGAAAATAAAAAAACTTCACTCAATGTGAAGTAGAAAATATTGTTGGCGAGGTGGAAAAGAGGAGGAAAATGTTGTTTGAAGGGCACAGTATGCCTATTACCAATGCCGAAAAGGCGTTGGAATGGCAAAAAGTTGCAGACGCTTTAAGAAAGTCGGACCGTGGCCCAAATAAAAAGTGGTCAGATGTCAGTCAATTGATGGATGGAAATGAAATGGACTAACGGCATATAGCCTACATGAAACCCATGATTCCATAGCTAATGACATTTATGAACACAAGTTTCCGCAGTGGACAATGAAGACATCTATCTAATCTAATGTATGTCTGCTCCGCCAGACGGACGCATCGACAAGGATGTTTTAAACATTATTTTGTTTACCGTATTATTTATGAGGATGAATTACATAACATGTAAATATAATTACAGAACATGTTTGCGTGTTCGTTTTGCAAATATGTCATCGTTTGCATTTAAGTTGGCTACAATCTTGTTTTATTTCATTTGTATTCCACCACAGGCTGTTGATTGTAAGAATGGCTTGGTGAAATGTTCATATTATTAATGAGAGGCAGTATTTCGATTTCGTTTAGCTACACAACGGTCTGCAGTTTCAGACAGCTTCAAGTGTTTCACACATCTGCCGGCGGTGTCGCCATTTCTCATTTCACCCATTTTTGTGCATACGCATGGGTCAGAGTTTCCGTGAAGGACCGCACATTTTCCCGTCAAGTTAGCTTTTTATAAATCCCAATTATTGCGTAGAGAGATGCGTACGTCTTCATTTGTGCGTACGCCAGCTTTATAAATGAGGCCCCAGGTCATTTACTCTATAGTTAATGTGCCTTGTCATCAAAATGGTACAGTGCTTCATTCCTGACTGCACTCAGCACTCGGCTGTTCATCATACAGTTTTCCACAATATGTTTTTATCAAGGATCACATTTGTTTGGGTCCCGCAATAATGCATAGCCCTACAACATTTAGGATTTTGCGAACTGGAAAAGCTATTTTTAAAATAAAAAAGGCAGTTTAGATGGGACAATTATTTGGCAGGAATGCAGTTAATTTCTTACAGTACTACAATAGTACATTTAACTTCACAATTGAGTTGTTTTAATGAAAAATAAATGTACTTTAACAAGCCTTTTTTTGATCAAGGATCACAGTCTTTTGGATCCCGCAATAATACATACAAAATGTTGATTAATTAAAACAGACAAGTAACAGCGTTTAAGTTTAACAGACAATGATTTTAACTATTATATAATGACTTATATACAGCAGTTAAATAATGTGGTTACATATAATCACATTTGTTTTATGTTACAGATATGAATGAAAATAGTACATAGCTTTACCAGGGATTTGAACCCGTGTCTCTAGCGTGAAAGATGGCGTTCAAACTGCAAAGCCATTTAGATATTGAGGAATCCAATGCTTCTTAGGTATGAAATGTAAACTATTTAGGTTTTGTGCACTGAAAAGCAATTTTTTTAGAAAGGCCAGTTTAGATGGGACAGATATTTGGCAGGACTGTAGTTAATATGTTATAGAACAAATGGGACATTTAACTTCACAACTGATTGACTTTAATAATAATGTGATGCTGTATGCAATACATTAGATTAACCCATTTGTGACAGATGCTGTGCGGCAAAACATGACATCTTCCGCCGGTTACTGCATTGCGCAACTCAGAACCTCCTGTCGGTTCCTGCGTGATGCAGAATTTTGTAGTTGTCATCCTTTTCACGATGCGTGCAGTATAGAATACACTGTCATTGGTTCAAATACACAAGATGTTTCTTGTAGATTTTTTAAAGACGACGTGACCACCCAAAAGTAGCGTGGTTCGCTAAAAATCACATCAATCAATCAGACATACACATGCAATTGTTTTTGAAAATGGCCACGAAATAGGGGGATTTTGACAGCGAGGGCATTGAGTTGGAAGATAGTGAGGATGTGTTTTAGTGTATTTTTAGCGAAGAACTTTGGGTCATGTTGGTGACTGAAACTAATCAGTACGTCGAACATGATGAATAAATAGCATAATAAATAGTAATATAATGATGGTGATAATTGTTGATAATGATAACAATAAATACAATAATGTTAATATATAAATACAATACTGGCATAACAAATAAATGGCATAATACATGGTAATACAACACTGGCATAATGAATAAATAACATAATACATAGTAATACAATAATGGCATAATGAATAATTAGCACAATAAATAGTAATATAATGATGGCATAATGAATAAATAACAATAAATATAAATATTATAAAAATACACAAACAACATAATACATATAAATAAATACAATGATGTAAATAAATGTTAGGCTTATATTGGTTGTGTGTGTGTGTCAGTGAATCAGTCAGTCAGTCTGTCTGTCTGTTTGTGTGAGGATAATGCTGTTCACACAAGTTCCACCACAGGACTTTCCCCACCTCCCTTATAACAAGATGCCTTGTTCAGTGTGTTGGCATGTTTTAAATACTATTTGTTATATTGTAGATAATTGATTTATATATTTTTTCTTCCCCATCTGATTTTGAGAATTTTTTGAAAAATGTGTTGGTATGTTAGTGCTAAGGGACCATGATTTTATAAAACCTGTGATTCTTACCTTTTAAAATTAATTTTATTTCATGTTTCTATGTGCTACAGTGGCTTAGAAATTAAGGTTTTGGTAGACGTAGACAATTCTTAGTATTTATTCAGAAAACCCTCAGGAGATAAGGATATTTATCCTAGAATCCTAGTTTGAGATGTGAGCAACGAGGCTTGTGTGAAAGGCTCCGGTCCGACTTACTTATGCTATACCCAAAAACGGATTAAACTTCCTTGTCTAAATATATAATTATAATTGGATCAATAATAGTTACCTGATTTCCAAAAATGCAGAATCCTTCCAAAACAAAAAAGTCTGCTGCAATTGTTGACTCGGAAAGCCAGAATGACGAGCCTAGCTCCCCACTAGTTAAACAAGCAGATCTTAAAGCTACAATATTTAGTTTTCCAAAACAATAACAAAAGAAGTACTTTGCATAAAAAAATCAAACATCACTATACCTATATTATATATATATTTCTTAGTTGTGTACTTACATTATCCTAAATGTTTTTACCAACTTTCAAACCCAGAGAAATTTGTAATATAATTCGAAGACACGGGACGTTTCATTTTGTCTTCTGTCAATGGCGTCATATAACCTTTGACTGCTCTAGTTGCTCTAAGTTCCAGGCAAAGGCCAAACATAATGTGAATAAAGTTATAATATTTTTAACAATACATTACTTTGTCAGTGAACATTTTTTCTGCCGGAGACGCTAGATTGGAAGGTTGTCATTGATGGTGATAACAAAACCCATTATCACACGCTACTTCCCGACATCATCTAAGTACATCTTTTGCTATTGTTTTGATTGAGAGACCCCTAGCGGCCAAGAACGACATATTGTACATTAAAGTCCTTTAAAGTGGAGCTTTGTGCCAACATCTCAGCTGCCTTGTCTGGACAGTTGAAATCATTTACTAAAGCCACTATTTCCCAGATTTCAAAAGCACTGGAACAAGTCAGGTCCATCATGGAACAGCAGGCCCACTGCACTAATGAGCTGGATTTGCAATGTTCCAACTACAGCGAGAGGATCGCCGGATTAGAGGCTGCGGTCTCCCGCCTGGAGGCTGAGAACCGTGGGCTGTGGGAGAAGGCAGAGGACCTGGGGCCTCATGTCTAAAAGATTGCGCAGCTTACATACCAGAAGATGGCATACGGCCAAAACTGGAAAAGTACGTACGCACAGAAAAATTCACATGTATAAAACCGGTCGTACGCCACTGATCCCGCCTTGCCTCCTCCCCTAAATGAATATAGTTGCAGGCTTAACTTTTTTCCACAAATGCAAAAATCTCATGTGCTAAAACAATTTTGTACATTTGAATTAATATGTATTAATCCCAGGCGAAGAAGTGCATACTACCATTTTCTCTAGCTCTACTGTTAGCCAGTCTACAGACAATTAAAATGCGCATTTAATGCGAGAATTAGCATCTCACCTGCTGTCCGGGCCGGTATAATTCACATTCGAAATAATAATATGCCTAATTGAACAAAATTGGAATTGTTTTCTAAAATGTTATATTTACATAAACTAAATAATTACATAGCCTATATCACCTTGAATTTACCCTATAGTCAATATCCGATCATTGCATTATTTTTAAACGTCCTGACATGCCATTCAAACATGCATTAAACCTACATTTCTTTTGTGTTCCATTTTCAAAACAGTCAATCATATTTTGCAATATGATTTTTTTTTACAATTCTTTTAGATCTTCCCTCTTTAAATGTTTTACCATTATGCCAAATATTAATCTCTAACATACTACAAGAACTGTTTGCGTCAGGTGAGAATTTAATAATGCGGCTGTTTGGAGAAGATCAATCTCATATTGGTGTTCTTTAGATGTGGAGAAGTGAAAATATATGTTTTTTCACTTCTCCACATCTATGAATTAAAGAGACACATCTATGAATTAAAGCCCACCCAGGCTACAAAACCCTATATTTAGCCAGTTTTTACACTCTAATTTAAATTCTAAAGCCAGAGGTGTGGCAATTTTAAGAAGTTAAAGAATACATTTCTTTGCTTCTAGTGTAGTATCGGATAGCAATGTGAGGTACTTAATTTTAACTGAGTCCATCTGGAACACCCCTGTAATATTGGTCAATGTGTACGCTCCCAATTTTGATTATCCTGATTTTGCTAACTGGTTGCTGGGGAGAATACCTCTGTCTCACACACATCGCTTGATATTCGCTGGAGACTTAAACTGTGTTATGGACCAGAACCTGGATTGCTCTAATCCCAGACCCATTCCTCCCTCAAAAACAGGGGTGGGCAAACTACAGCCCTTTGATCTGGCCTGCAAGGTGTTTTAAACCCTCCACTTTTTCCTGATGCTCTAGTGTCAAGCGCGATTGTATCACGATTATTTTGCGAAGCGTACCTGCTAGCAACTAAAGTTTGGTAACGTTGGAAAGAAAAAGACCAGACAAAAAGACTGAAATGAGTTGTGGCTCATCCATGTGGGTTCATCAGAGCCGGAGCTATCACGCCTCGAAATCGGTCATGCTTTTGCCTTTTTTACTAAATACATTACAGACAGGAAGTCGGAAGTGAAAATAACAAAAAAGCAACTCTGTAGGACATCATCCTGCACAATAATAACATGGTACCAATATAGTTGGAAAGAGGGGGTTCCGCTGATAAAATAATGCAAATAATGTGGTTCGTCCATGTGGATTAATGACAGCCAGAGATATCGCGTCTTAAAGTTGGGTACTTTTCACTGACTATATTTTTGTAAACTAAAAACATTACAGACAGAAATCAGAAAGTGAAAAGGACAAAATAACATTTCTGCAAGGAGGTAGGACATCACCCTGCACTAAAACAGGTTATTTTTTGGGAGGGGTTCGGGATAGCTGTTTTTTTATGTAGAGGGAAATAGTAAATATATGTAGGTTAGAGTACATACAGTGTTTAATTTACTTAATTATATGTCCCCCAAACTTAGTCATACTGGTTCTCAAGGGGGCATGCCAATTTGGATTTTACAGTGATGTTCATCATGGTTTACAAGTATTGTACAATAATTAACTAAAAATTAAACATGCAATTTTGTATTTTTTGCCTCTATATGACATCATGCATGAAAATTGTCACAAAAGTTTGGGTTTGATTTATTCTTGTAGCCAAGAGTCAACATGTGGGAAAAACAATTTTTGACTCAAATTAGTTTCCATATGCGCTGTTGTCATGATTTACTGGTGTCTGTGAGTACGCTAAATAGACTTTAAACAAACAGTAGTGATTAAATTCTGAGACGTCAAACAAGGAAATGGTTTTATAAAACAAAACATTTATTTTCTGTAGGATACGCACGTAACTGTGTAGGGGGCAAGGTTAATTTAATGAAATAACATTTCCTATTTTTCATGCATCGCTATAAAATGTGGCCCTTCACTCGGTTTCAAAAGCTCAATGTGGCCCTCAAGCAAAAATAATTTCCCACCCCTGCTCTTAAATGTCAAGCTCCATATTAGACTTCATGACTAAGAATGGCTGTACTGACCCCTGGTGGTTTCATAATCTACAGGCACGTGAGTACTCGTTCTTTTCTCATGTTCATCACTCTTTCTCTCAGATTAACTTCTTTTTTGTGGATCATTTTTAGCTCCCGAATGTGACCTCTTCCATTTATTTGCCCATTGTGGTATCTGACCATGGCCGTTTAGCAATTGAAGTAGCTCTACTAGTAAAAACCTGCTCTCCCCCTCGTTGGAGGTTCAGTTCTCTTCTTCTATCTGATTCTAAACTTTTGTGACTGTATTAGTTCCGCCATTGATCATTTTCTATACTCAAATTAGACCGACTCAATCCCCCCATTGCTTTTATGGGAAATATGCTCAAGGCCTATTTAAAAGCTTTGGTTGGATCCTACTCCTCTCACTTAAAAAGGGCTTGAAGGATCAAATTGGAGGAACTTTCTAACAATTAGTAATCTAGTAATTATGCTCATCCCAATCACGCCATCCCCAGAGCTATATGAACAACGTTGGAATCTACAATCTGAATATAACCTCCTATCTACCAATGAAGCGGAGGAGCTACTCTTATATTCGCGGGCCACATACTATGAACAAGGTGATAAGGCGAGCCGCTTGCTAGCACACCAATTAAATCAACATGCTGCTTCACATTTTATCCCTTTAATTAAAGACCCGATTAAATTTAAAACATTTTATTATTCACTTTATACATCTGAGTACCCATCTAACACTGCTAATTTGACTCAATTCTTGAGAGGCCTTAGACACCCCTATTGTCAGTTGTGAAATTGCAGATGACTTGGACTCCCCTCTGAGGCTTGAGGAGGTGGTTGAGTCCATAAACTCTATACAAAGTAGCAAAGCCCCAGGCCCTTATGGGTTCTCAACTGAATTTTTTAAGAAATTCTACTTGCGTTTAGCTCCCTTACTTTTATCTATGCATGTGTCTTTGGACTGTGGTGTGCTCCCCACAACCTTGACACAAGCTGCGAGGAAAATGTAAGGATCCCAATGCCTGCTCCTCTTACAGGCACCTCAGCCTCCTTAATGTGGATGTAAATGTGCTCGCGCTTAGAGGTGACCCTCCTATCAGTCATCTCAGAGGAACAGACAGGCTTCAGAATGGGTAGACAGTAATTTGCTAACATTCAGGCCCTGTTTAACATTTATTATTCCAAGCAGTTTTCAAAATCACCGGAACTTGTGGTATTGCTTGATGCTGTGAAGTCATTTGACAGAATTGAATGGGAATACTTATTCGCCGCTCTTAAAAAGTTTGGTTTTGGTTGCAAATTCATTACTTGGATTAGGCTGCTTTATGCATCTCCACAGGCCAGTGTATGTACCATTGATAATCATTCTGACTACTTCACCCTGGGATGCGGGACCAGGCAGGGCTGCCCTCTTTCTCCTTTACTCTTCGCCATTGCTATCGAGCCCCTTTCGGTGGCTTTACAGGTCTCACCCTCCTTCCAGGGTGTTTTACGGGAGGCAATTGAACATAAACTGTCATTATATGCTGATGACTTGCTGCTATATGTACATAATCAAACAACGTCTTTACAAACTATTCTTTCCATTCTGGAGAATTTTAGATCTTTCTGCGGTTACAAGCTAAATCTTCAAAAAAGTGAACGTTTTCCAATTAATCCAGCCACACTACTGCTCCAGCAAATACATTTGCCTTTTCAACTTAATCATTTGGGTTTTAAATAGCTTGGAGTGAATGTGACTCGCTTATTGCCAGCTCTCCTTTCAGCTAAATTTCCCCCCTTCTCGTTCAGAGAAGAGGTGGGGTAATTTACCCCTGTCTCTTATAGGGAAAATCAATGCTGTGAAAATGAATAGCTTGGCCAAATTCATGTATATTATCGAATCTATCCCTTTGTTCTTACGTATGCTTTTTGGGCTGGAAAGTCACCTAGGATAAGTAGGTTTTTACTTCAGCAATGTAAATTCAGTGGTGGGCTCACACTTCCCAATTTTCTATATTATTATTGCACTCCCCAGACACATCGTGGTGCCTGCTAGAAGGTCTTTCCTGCTCCTCCTTTTATCTACCTGCCCTACTATGCTCCGCTATCCCAATATCTCCTTCTCGTTACACAGGCAACCCTGTAGTAATATCCACACTCAAAATATGGTACCAGTTTCAGTACCAGCTACATTAAGTTCACCTTTACATCAATTTTGGGCCCTATTGATAACAACCACATATTTCCTTCATCTGTGGCTGACAGTGCTTTCACCCTCTGAAAAAAGAACTGCAATAAAACTTTCAATGATCTTTATGAAAATTGAGTTTTTTCTAGTTTTCCCAACTCGGTTGCTAAACACGCTTTGAATCCATCTCATTTTTTCTGATATCTGCAGATGAGACATTTTGTCTCCTGAATTTGCTGGATTCCCTTTACTACCCCCCACCCAGCCCTGAAATGAGCTATTGAATTTTATACCTCAACAGAAACCAGTGATTTCACAAATCTATTCTTGGATTATGTCCTGTGATAAACACTCCACTAATACACCTAAAATGTTTTGGGGGTGGGAAATGGGTCTTGAATTTTCGAAGGATCTCTGGGATAGAGTGATCGACAGAACATATTCCACTTCATCTTGTGCTCATCTTGGGCTTATTCAGTTCAAGATCACCAACAGAGTTCATTACTCTAAATCGAGACTGTCTAGGAGGTACCCCACAGTGATGGGTATGTGTGGGTATGTGTGTGATAGATGTCATTCCTCCCCATGTGACCTTTACCATATGTTTTTTACTTGCTCGAAATTGAATAACTATTGGACCTTTGTATTCCAAACCCTTTCAGAAGTACTTAAAATGTATTTAGCCCCATGCCCTTTTATAGCAGTGTTTGGAGTACATAGGGACTCTTTCTCACAAAATTATAAAAATGCTGATATCATTGCCTTTACTACTCTATTAGCCCAACGTAAGATTTTGTGATATCTTGTCTTTTTTTAAACTTGAAAAATGTTATATTCCATCACAATCAAGATTCTCTGACAACTGGCAGACTTTTATTTTAAAACATTTTTGAATATTTTATATTTTAACAGCTTGCAGATGCTCCCCTGAGATTTGATTTAAATCAAATAATATTCCTAGTCCATCAAGTGTCATTTATTTTTGTTAGTGTATGCATTTGTATGTATATCAGTGTGTTGTTGGTATGTCTAGCTGTTTTGAGTGTGGTGTGGGTTTGCGGGAGGTGGGAGGGTTGGGATGGGTAGCGAGGGGGTGGGAGGGCTAGGGATCATGTTCAAGGGGAATGAAAAATATAAAAATTTAGTGATATATTCCAGGATACAGTATTTATACTTTTTTCTCTTTTTGTTGAAATCTTTAGAAATAAAAATATATATAAAAAAATAATGGACATAATCAACAAAAAAGTATATATAATAGGCTTTATAGGCGCTTTTAGCAGGCGTTTTAGGAGTAAATGGGTTAACCACGGTGCAGCTTTGAATTAAGATTTTGATGTGCTCCCTGGAGCCACCTGGTGGCCATTAATTGTAATTTCTTAATTTAAATACTGGCATCCAATCGTACTTTGGCACAGCCCCTCCCCTTCGTGGCCACATTATACCAGTAACCACTGTAGCTAACTAGCGAGTGTAAAAGCCTAACTTGATAGACAACTGTTAATTGACTAGCTAGTTCGTACCAACTGCAATGTTATCACAGCCGGCCCTAGTTATAGGCAAGAACCTTTTGCCTGGCAACACTATACATTTTTTTTGCTAATTTTAATTCATTGCAACAGTCATTGTTAATTTGTTGTAAAGCTAGTGAAATGTAACCAAATGCAATTATATTGTGTATAAAGAAAGAATAAGTGTGTAATAGCAAAAACCTAACATGTTTTTAATAACTTTTTATTAAAACACTAACAAATATGTTGTACTCACAATTTGATTAAATATATTATCATTGTGTCATGTGAAAATACGATTACATTCACTAGGGGGAACTTTTTTTTTCACACTGTTCAGCCAACACGGAAGCCTTTATTCAGATCATGCACGGGATGATTACATTCACTGACTAAACTTCCACAATTGAATTTACAGGCATCCGATCTGAACACAAGGAGTTGCTGGAGAGCACCATGGCAGGATAGATAAACTGATTTATCTAACCCAAATCCCGGGCACCGCCATCTCAATTTCCGCTGCCTCATGCAGGAGGCCCGGGGAATGTCAGAGAACCCATGGTCAGGCTTGAACCCATCATGACGTAGACTCTCCTGTAATGCAGCAAATCTTCCCACTACGCCACACGGACCATTGTGTGTTGAATGCCTATTTAACTAATCCATTTGATCTGAAAATATATATTAGGCTATTCTGATCCTTGAGCAAGACACTTTACCATGGGATGTCCCTGCACTTACTGTAAGTTGCTTTGGATAATAGCAATGGCTAAAATACTCAAATGTAAATATATGACTTTCAGAGGGGTGAGAATTAGATGTGTGGTTGCTTCCGATAACTATTTCCCAACTAGTACCATCAGTAATGGGTATTTTCTTGAAACATTAGGATTTATGTTTCAACAATTTGTTTTAAGTTCTAACAATGTAAAAATATTGTGTTGTCCTACAAAACATAAACCACTTCAGGGAGGAGGATACATCTTCTACTGCCTTGAGTAAGACTGCGAACTCCACCTGAGAGAGTTCCCTGCCACCCACACCAGCACTAGTTCAAACCAGACAGTCACATCTGCCTGCATCCCACCATATCTATCCCTTGTTCAACACCAAGCCAGGTTTTTCAGTAAGGTTTTCAGTTTGAGCTAAGAGAAATACAGTAAATACATTATTACTACACTCGTAAAAAAAGATGTGTTAAAACTCAAACAAACGAGTGTTAAAATTTTTACACATCAATGGTTGAGTTTTGGGACAACCCTTGTTGTGTTAATTTTGACACATTCACTGGTGAACACAAAGACTTGTAAACGTGTAATATTAAAACATAATGGCCTCATTTATCAAACGTGCGTAGAAACCAGTGTAGATCTGAGCGCAGAAATCATCTTACGACGAGACTCACGTGTGATTTACAAAACTTTCGTATCACTCCAATTCCAGCGTACGAATGAGCGGCTGTTGATAAATCAGACGGTTGAAAACCATCGTAATTTAAATAACACGCCCACAAATATGCATTGATTAGAGGCC
>JACXGM010024134.1:0-15868 GCA_016801145.1 Umbra pygmaea
ACTGAGACCTCTGTTTGACCCACTGAGACCTCTGTTTGACCCACTGAGACCTCTGTTTGACCCACTGAGACCTCTGTTTGACCCACTGAGACCTCTGTTGGACCCACTGATTGAACAGTACTGACTGGCTTTGGATATGTTTTTATATCCTTTTCCAACTGTATGCAGTTCCAGTACCTTATTATGCAGGTCTTTTGACAGTTATTATCTGCTCCCCATGGCTCAGTATCTAGCCTGCTCAGTGCATCCCCGTGACTTTTGACTATTTATACACAGACACTAATTGCAATTGACAATGCCACAGGTGTGGGAAATTAAACTTTGTTTGCCATTTTAACCTGTATGTGTCACCTTGTGTGTCTGTAACAAGGCCAAATATTCAAGGGTATGTAAGTCTTTTGATCAGGGCTATTTGGGTGATTTCTGTTATCAGTATGGTTTACAGAGGAGCCAAGAAACTATGTGATAATTAATGGCTTCATATGATTGCTATCCTTACATTACAGTCAGATTTTTTGCATGAAGAGTCCTCTTGTCAAAATCCATGCTGAAATTTCACAACTTATGTCAAACTTATGTCAAACTAACTAATGTCATCTTTAACTGCTTATCCGGAGTCGGGTCGCGGGGGCAGCAGCTCTAGCAGGGGACCCCAAACTTCCCTTCCCCCAGCTACAATCACCAGCTCAACTGTACTGGAATTTTTCCACACATCCATTTCTAGGGTTTATAGAGAATGGTCCAAATGAGAGAAAATATCCAAGGAGTGGCAGTTCTCTGTGCAAAAATGCCTTGTTAATGTCAGAGGAGAATGGCCAGACTAGTTCAAGCTGATAGACAGGCAATGCAGAAGAGCATCTCTAAAACGCACAACACGTCGAAGAGCAGACCAAATACGCAGCAGCAGACCAAACCAGCTGTCACTCCTATCAGCTAAGAACAGGAAACTGAGGCCACAATTTGCACGGGTCTACCATAATTGAACAATGGAAGATTGGAAACACTTTCTGTTCTGATGATTCTTGATTTCTTCAGTGAATGTACATTTCAGCTGGAGTGCCATTATAACCCCCACACACTCCATAGTTTACTACAGTGACTACACGGGAGTTCCCTGCTTTTTATCTATCACAGTTTTGAATCAGTCACAGCCGCTCAACTGGTATCATTTATTAACCTTGTGAGGTGACTGTGTAAAGATGGCCAACTGCTAGCAAATGTTTTTCCAGGCAGTTTTAGAAACAGTGGCCTTTTCTTCTTTTGTTTTCTCAAACCAAGTCATGAATTTTATAATCAATCCGACATTGCAGTCCTTCCTCTCTGAGTACAGTTATTAATGAATGGATCCTAATCATCACTATAATATTATTTAATCCACTTCAAGGGCTTGACTATTATAAATTACACTAATCTGATCTAATTTTCTTCCAGTCCCCTGGATTACTTGTGTAATCTCTGCATGTCGCTCAGTCAGGACTGAGACCAAGACAGACAACCCCTTTTACTCCTTCTTCTCTGAAAAGTAGAGTTTAATCAGTATGAAAAAACTCCAGTCCACTGAATGCTTGGAAACTGCAGTTCAGAGTCATACATCTCAAGTTCCTTCCCTCGCAACCCACATTTTTTTCCCCCAAAAATCCTACTCAACAATTTCCCATTGTCTACTTGAAGGCTCCACTTTCCTCTTTGCTGATGGTCTTGAGTGCAGCTCCTCCTGATGATTTGCTCTGCTCCCCTCTCTCTCCTCTACAGGTCTGTTTAAAGTGGTGCCGTACATCACTAACAGTTGCCGCACACTTCAAGCCACGCAATCTCCTGCCTGTCTTCCATACCTGTCAGGACTAAAGGCTAACATGAAGCTCTACAGAAAATAGATTTTCTGCTCCTCATTTATTTGTCCTTTAGGGACTCTGATTTGTTATGTGTTGTTTTTGATGACTCAACATTTCAGGCTTTTTTTGGCCTTATTGCGATTGTGCTTACGTCTGCTGCCTTGCAATATTACATAATGCATTAAAATACTGTGAGTATGTGAATATGTACAATGACTGAGGAGTGTAGTTGCAGGGATAATCGTGATAAGTCCACTTTTCTATCATCATCCTGACACATGGACAACAACCCTGATAGTCTTCCTCCGTTACTCAGGCTCTCTCCTAGTCCTCCTCCTTTTCTTACCTTCCTTCAATCTTTCAATCTCATTCCACCCCTCTTCTGCCTCCCTCTCTCTCCTCGTCCATCAGTGTAACACTTGAGTTATGACGAGGGCAGCGCTGTGTCTGGCGGCTCCGGAAAGGGAATAATTTTTCCGGACAACGTTCCGCTACCTTGCAAGGCCCCTGAAGGCCGTCCTTGCAGACACACAAACACACGCAAAATCATGCCATCATGTGACGTGAAATCTGTCGGCGTGTACATCCTTCACACTTATAAGTTTAATAGAGTTGCTCCTTATAACCTGATCTTTCATCTTTGTGTTTAAACTGAATGGTGCATATTAGGACTATATAATCCGATCCTAGATCAGATTAGAGAAAACTTAAACTGAGGCGACCACACACACCAGTAGCAATGTACTGTTTTTGTCCCCATGGTTCTTCCTCTCTCGCTCATTTTATTTCCTCTCTAAATCAACCCAACTTTCAACCACCTCGCTCTCTGCATTTAGTCGTTTACGAGCGAAGGTGGAGAACAGCAGGTGCCCTCAAAGCGCCTACGACACGATGCAATTTGTTGAGAGCAATAAATTGTCTTTTGGACTGCCTCTGGTGCTAGCTGTAGTGCTGACAGGGCACAGAGATAGAGAAACATGGACATGTGCCAGCCCAGCCGGCTGAGACACCAGACACAATCTCAGTGTAGCAAGTGGCTTTCTCTCACCTAAGTATGAGCACTTGTTTTTATATGCCGTGCTGCAGAAAAAGAAGGTTCCCAAGAGAAATGTCACAACAACATAATGTGCAGGTGTTGTCATTAAATTGAATTTCACTAAAAACTATTTGACACAAAAGCCGCTGAATACGACTTAATACTTCTATTAGTGGGTGTGTCCCCTAAACATGCCTGGGACTCTGATTGGGCCAACTCTTGGTCCAAAGACATTTTTGAAGGTCTTGAAAGAACTTCTCTATGGCTGGATGGAGATGGAAGGCAGTAAACTAACATTAACAAAAATAAATCCTTTATCTTGCTAGGAATTAACTTTGCAGAAAATACAGAAGAGGCTCCCATGCTTAAGACATTAGCGCTCATATGGAGATAAGATAAGAAAGAAGAAGACCTACAATAATTAGCAGAATGGCTTCAGATGGCAAATAACAGGTTCTGGTAACAGGTACCAGACCACATATACAGGAAGTGCATCCAAATTAAGGGGCGGAAGAGAGGTTTCCCAGGGGACAGACCCCGCCAGGGGATGGACCCCGCCAGGGGACGGACCCCGCCAGGGGACCAGGAGGGAAACGTGCGTGAGATACGATAGTGAGGAGGCAGGTGTAAACGATAGGCTATCTCGGTCACTAAATCACCAAAGTCGTTCGAGAGCTATATCACCTAGCTAGCACCAATCGGTACATATTGATCTATATTCCGTCACTGATATGTTTTCTTTTTACATCGAATTCTTCCAAGTACAGTACTATACGAAAGTCTTAGGCACCCGTAAAACAAAAATCTATGAATGGAAGATGATTTCAAAAATGCAATGAAAGTTCCTAAATATAAAAGTCCTACTTTAAACAGCGGAAAACTGTCACGTGTCACACTCTCACCTTTTAGTTTGATTGTCCTTAACCCAGTTGAATTCCTTCTACACCCATTCCTGTTTCAGTTAATCAGGTTGGTTCCATCAGTGCACTATGTCATTGATCCTTAGCATACCTGTTGTGTCACCATTTACTGCTTGATTTTCCTAAAAGGTAGCCTGGGAGAACCCTGATGGACTTCTGAAAAATTAGAGATTTGCTCTGCAAGTCAGTCTGACCAAGAGCCCATTCAAGCCCATTTCCAATTTTTCCAAATCGAGCCACCAATCACAACCGTTGAGGTGGGCTTTACACAATGATGAAATCACAGCTATATACTGTCATTGGTTGAAGCAGACAAAAACAACGAGGCTGCCGCAATGGAACATTGGAAACATCCCTGGTTTGAATCAGTTATCGCATCTGTTTAAAGTGATTTGAACCTTTACTTTTTGTTAAAAACCGAGCAAAGAACAACACTCAAAGCCTTCATATCTAAAAAAAAAGATGTTGTCGCGGTCTTGCCGACTCGATTCAGCAAAAGTCTGATATATCCAATTGCGAGGAGAGGCATTTGAGTGGCGTCCGTTGGTGACGCCCCTTTGGAAATGGGCTGTGAATGAACTTTGCCCAGACCCACACTCAGTAACAACTGAGAAGGGTCTGGTGTCAACCAGGCTACCTAAAAGGTAATGAGGATTTCATCTGAAATGCGGTCTAAAGTATAAATATTTCGCGGATTTTGCAAGTGTAGAGCATCCTATTTTTTGTTATTTGCTTGGCGAAATTGCTAGCCAATTTTCATCATAAATATCATACAAATTCACACCACATTCCTTGTTTCAGTTTAACCTAATTCCCACATTTCCTCCTTCGAGATGAATATTGTTTCATTAGATCGTTCGTTCGTTCATTCATTCATTCATTCGTGTCCTGAAAAGGTATGGCCATCACTTTGATTCAGGGAGACTGAGGTCTGAACTTCAAGTCCTGTATTCAGATCAGGACCTGCAGGGTAACAGGGGAAAGCTGTGGGGTTACTTGGTGTTCCTTAAAGACATGGAGTTGGACAGTGCAATGCCTCAGCTTTTCCTTAGTGGCAACATTTGGAGCTACATCTGTAGGTGTAGAAAGGAGCTTCTCTTCTTTAAAGCGGCTCAAGTCCTACACCCATAACACTATGGGCCAAGGCCGTTTAAGCAGCCTAGCTCTGCTGGCCATTGAGAGGACACTGGAAAAGACGCCTAGTTGGTATGAAAGGGTCACAGAGCATTTTCTTGAAAAGGAAAATGGGGCAGAATTTACATATAAATAAATTGATTTTTATGATGAAGGCCGAAAATGAGCTTCCCCTCCAGCCGCCACTTTTAAACTGTAGCAAGAGAAAGTTTAAACATCAACTTTAAGTTCTCATGACTTTGGCACAGAGGTTAAAGGGCCTGGGGGACCATGCAAACCCTAGGCCTATATTTCTGCCCCTCCCACTGGAGTCCTTTCCTGACTGGGCTAATTTAGCTGATTACCATCTCCTGCCATCCAAACTAATTAGCAGTAGCCTTCAGTTTGATGAAATCAGCCTGAAGTGGCCTTCCATCCTCTGCTACTACTTGCGATTCTGATCTCTCCTGCCACACTGACGACATCGGTCACAACTTTATCTTTTAACTTTATTTCATTAACTTAATAAGCATACACACAGCTTCAGCCTGCATGCTTAGATGCAGGGTTGAAGTCAATTCTATTTAAGTTCAGTCAATAGATAGATATTCCAATAACAACTAATTTCACATGCGATACGTAAGAAATTACAAATAACCAAACATTTGTACACGTTTCCGGAGTCAGGGAAATGTAAAGGCTCGTACAGTTACAAAACGTACAAAAAGTCAGATTTGCCTGAACCCTACCCTAACCTTAACCTCACCTTACCCTTTTCTTGGAAACGTTCCGGTAGAACGGCAATTCAATACGTACGAAACCTTACATGTTAATGGCCCTTTAGTAAGTCGGTCTACGCAATGCGGTGAAATTTCCATTATGGACAGTTAACGACGTATTGCCATGAGAATGTGTTATATTTAAATCCAGTTTTGCTGTAGGGGTACCAGCATCGGAGTTTGAGCCCCGACTTGGCCACTGTCTGTGCCCTTCCTTTCTATCTCGCCTTAATATTTTTTAAATACCCCCCATCAGAAAACATGTAAATGTGCCATTCCTTGTCAAGAAAAATAGTACTTCCGTAGACACTTCCATAGCCACCCTAACTTATACATTCATAATAGTCTTTACTACTCTATTCTGTTGTAGAATGAATGTTGTGTCTGCTGAAGGTTGGTGGCAATGCAGACGTGCTAGATTGACTTGTGCAATCTAGAATGGTTATACAAGGTCTGCACAGGATAAATATAAAGCAGCCTCTACATGTGTCTAGGTGGCTAATTCAATCCAATTAAAAACAAAGCCACACACTCAGTGCGTTAACATGCTTGAAAGTCTGACTCAGGTTGTCCACTGAGAATGTGAGCCTACTTGTCCACGTTACAGTTCAGGTACCCTCCAGGTTAACTCCATCTGCATGAATCCACAACAAACACACACACACTACCTCCCAGTTCTGAAACAAAGGCAGGTCTCAAACTAAAGTGAATGATTGTCACTGCCTGTCTTTCAGATTCACATACCTCGTTGATATTTTATCTGAGTGTTTCACTAAAAGGTCAGACCTCCATTGTGGACGTCTGACATTCCTATTCGTCAATGATAGCATTTCTCATTGTCCGAATGAGCCTTTAGGTGTTTGGAGTTCTATAAACTTTGTCTCAGGTAACTGGAAACCATATCTCTATAGCAGTCTCAGGTTTAAATATTTTCTACCCATCCAATTTTTTAGATAGGTGATTTACCCTGAAAGGAAAGGGTATTTGAACTTCCCATGTGGGATTTGGTGTCTTCTAACCAAAACTGGACATATCCTCGTTTAAAATGTTGGCAGACTTTGAGCAAAACACAATATAATACCAGCTGTTAACTAACTGATCATCAGAGATGCCACAAGTTAGTGTAATAGATTGCTTTTCTGGGTTGGGCCGAGTTCACAACTCATGGGAAGTTCCTCAGTAAGACCCTAATGACCAGGTAAAAGAAATTCAGTATTTTTAGAATGTTTCCCATTGTTCCAGTTGAAGGTAAACAATTTAAACTTTTACAGTGGATTTCCAGTAAAATTCCCACCTATTTTTACAGTGTAGTCATGTTTTAGTTTTTCATAGATCACTGGTAATGAACTTATTCAATAGGGTCTTACTGAGAAACTTCCCAAAAGTTGTGAACTCAGCCCAACCCAGAAAAGTAATCTATTACAGTAACTTATGGCATCTCTGCTGATCATTATGCAACATTAATTAATGGTAAATATTATTGTCACTCAGTATATAACTGGCTACAAGTTGTACCCTGGATTTGAGACCACTATATGGGAAATGGGAGTACAGTAGCTTATCCAAGATGAACCACAAATGTATATCATGTCTGTTTTGAAATTAAAAAACAATCAATGTTGACAGGTTTCATGCCCCTTAAAAGTTGTGCCGAAGCCATTCCAAGGCCTGTTTTATGGTTCATTCTTCGTTGTATGGTTTAACTTGAGTTTCATTTCAAGGTAACACTGTGCTTTTAATTCCGCCCATTTTTCTGCAACAAACAGAGAGAGAAAGAGATAGCAGTAAAGGGAGAGACAGACGTGCTGACAAAGAGAGAGAGAAGAGACGGTTCTCCTTTTGAGAAATCCTCCAAGGTCACTTTCTGTATTCCTTTGTCAGAATGGGTAAGATTCTGACGAGGAGGACAGCTAACATTTCTCACTGACTGTCAAGCGGGCTGTTTTTAAATGCTTGTGAGATGGATATAAGCAGAGGAAAATGTTCCCTGTTTTTCCAGTTTGATCTGAAAGGGTTCTTTCTAACCCATATCTTTCTGTCAGTAATAGGCCCTCAGTGATGTCTGTCAGATAAATAGTTTCACTGTGTAGCCCATGCTTTTCCCTGGGTGATTGGCAGGTAGATACGGGATGTATTTTGTGCCCCTCGGAGCATCAATACAACAGGTGAGGCCTGATGACTGGCAGCTTTACAGGAGCCTTGTTGCTCATTGGCTCTGCTGGGCACAATGAGAGAACCTCTACAGGGGTTGGTTGATTGAGTATGCCTGGGGTGGGTGGCACTGAGTGATGTTGACGGACAGGTGAACCTTCTTTGACCACATGCCCTGAAACAATAAAGTACAGTTAAGCCATCTGCAGTACAATCTACTTTTGAAGGTGTTGAAGACATAAATCAAAAGACTTCCAAGTGGAATTCATCTCTATCATGCACAATCCCAATTTTGAAACAGTTGGGACAGAAAATGCAAAAAAAAAAAGTCGCTTCAAAATTCTATTCACCCTGTACTATATTGAAAACACATTATGTGATGTTTTACTTTGTGAATTTAATTTATTTGTGTAAATCTGATGACTGCGACCAGGGCTGGATTATGGATGGGGCAAAATGGGGCCCCTGAACATTAGTGGTCTCAGGCTAAAAGGCACGTCGAGGCCCCTAATGGTCTAAGGCCCATGAAACAATCTACTGTAAAGGCAAAATCTAGATGGAGAGGCCGATAATGCTTGAATATGTGGACAATTTAGCCCATCAAGTGCCCTGTGACCGCATTTTCTACACCTCAACCCATACCAGGCCCATCCCCCCGGCTCCACCTCAACTCTTACCAGGACTCCTTCACAAACCATACTAAGGCCTATACCAGTATCTCTCGGCCCCCGGCCTGCATTTTCCAGAAGGAAAATTCTGCTTGCTAAACTGAACCAACTAGTGTCTTCAGTGCCCAAATACTTAAGTGTTATTAAAAGAAAAACTTATTTGGAGCGAGTGTATGTATAAAAAAGAAATTAAATTCAGAAAGTAAAACACATAACGTATAATAATACGTTACAAATTAACACATATTGTGTTAATAATGTGTTTTCAATATAGCAGGGGTGGTATTGAATTTTCAAATGACTTTTTGTTTTTGTTTGTTTGCATTTTCCATACTGTCCCAACTTTCTCGGAATTGAGGTTGAAGTATAAATAGACTAATTCTTTCCTTTATTTTTAAGATTGAAGAGAGGTAATAAAGAAATGTCAAAGAGAGTGAAGGTGTTAGGGATGTGCCTGGGTGGGGGGCTAAACAGAGGACTAAAACACACTCCATTAGCCTCCTGTTGACAAGCTAATTGCCTGGTGAGAGCGTTAGCTCACAAACGCCACGTTCCTACTTTAAATGAGGAACCGAATTGACGGAGCTTCCCTGAAGGCATTTAACTATCTGGTAGCTAACTCTGCCTCTGTGACTGATTGGTGTTTGGGGGATTTGTCTGATGGAAGTGCGTAGAAGCGGGAAATATGGGTTTAGGGTTGTGCTTTGAGAGGGAAATGGTCCCCACTGCCTCCGTCTTTGGGGAGATCCTTGACGATGGTGTCTTCATGCTTTCACTGAGGGGGTCTTTGAGGTAGTGGGTTTTCATTAACAGGACATCCTCCTTTGTCCAGGTGGTATATAGTGTGTGCGTGTCTGTGTGCGTGTCTGTGTGCGTGTCTGTGTGCGTGTCTGTGTGCGTGCGTGTATTTTTGTGTGTGTTGACTTCTTCCATCCTCCTTGAGTTTAAAGAATCAAAAATAGCCTGTGTAGGTTGTGGTGCTACACTGTAAATTATATCAGTGAAAGAACAGTAAAAAGTACTGGTAATTGCTGGCAGTAATTTCTCAATTATTTTACAGACATTTCCTTCGAGACAATGACAGAAAATACTTTATAAACGCGGTAGATTTTTGTCTGTTAACACACTGAGCTGATATTACCTTGTAATGGACATCTACTGTGTTTTTAAAGTATTTTCTGTCATTGTCTTGAAGGAAATGTACGTAAAATAATTGAAAAATTACTGGCAGCATATTACCAGTACTTTTTACTGTTTTTTCACAGATTTTTTTTACAGTGTAGTTTGTCAATGCCATCTTTGTTAACATGCTGCTATAAAGACCAGAGTGGAATTAACACCCCTACTCTTATGAATAGTGCCATGGGATCATTAGTGACCACAGAGAGTCAGGACACCTGTTCAATATCCCATCCAAAGCATGACACTCTACACACAGCAGATGTCCCCTTCACTTCAATTCAGAGGCATGACTCGCAATGTTATTATTTGTTTAATAATGACAACCATGACGAAAAAAGCTTGCTTCGTTAAGTCCATCCTCTGAGGGCAACTGAGCGGAAAGTCTTCCAGGCTCATACAGTATCCGCTGTGTGCGCTAGCCTGGTGACAAAGTCTGAACATGCAGTCGATCATGCATAGGGACTGACTCCAACAGTGGTAAATCTGAAATGATCCTGCTCTGTTCTACTTTTGGAAAGAAGTACTATAAACCCTGGCCAAAAAGGCTTTCTGGAAAATGGGGTGTAGAATTTGGTAGCCAAAACTAGTGCACTTTATAGAATAGGGGGTCATTTTATTGAATTGGTGAAACAGGGCTGCCAGTAAAGTAAATATTCACCCTACTGCATGACAGTCTGGCCAGAAGACTGTGACTTTGTCATGTCTACTTACACTACAACAATTGTCTTGACAACAAATTCTTAAATACAATTTAGATAATATGTATATTTACACTTTCACTGAGAAGTGTTGAACTAAGCTCCATATTAAGTTGCACTCATGTGCAGGTGCTGCCTTGTCATGTCCTAATTATCTGTCATTTTAGGGCAACAGGGCTCATTTTGGACAGTGTCTTTGCACTGTCCAGATGCCACACAATTAAGCCCTCTAAACATGCCAGTTTTCTGTTCTGTAATTCTTGACTTTCATCGTGTCAGTTAAGTGCCAGCTCAACAACACCAGGGAACGAGTTAATTTACTTTGATAAGATGTGCTGATTACTAAGCTTCCAACTTCTGTTCATGAAAACTACGTAGCATTTACGAATACCATTATGAATACCATCGTGCACGAATTGTTATAATATAGTCAGCCTTTTAAATTGTTTTTTTAGAAACAAATCTACACTTTGCAATGATGACTGACTAACTTCCAATTAGGGTGAAGTGTCCTAAAGTGGGACACTACCTAATGTGGGACAACTAAGGTCTAGTATTTGTAGGTCCCCCATAAATACATGAATGTCAGTGAAACTATTGGTTAGCCATAACTGTGGTGTCATGTGATAAAAATCACATGACCTCTCAACTGTCCAGTCATATATGAGACTGATACAATCATCAAACAGGAGGTGTGTGAAAATCACATAAACATTAGTGACATAGAGTTTGGATTAACCTGATATTAAGAAGTATAAATTAATTTTAACCAAAACAATCCTGCTCATTTTTGGCCTAATGTGTTTATGAAATGTTTGTCCATCAAAAAATAATATAACTTTGTATGTATAAACTATATTTTTTACATTTTTCTCAAATTTGTGTCCCACTTTAGGAAATGTGGTTTCGAAAAGTGGGACAGCATAGTGGTAATAAATGGTAATTTACAGTTTTTTGTGTGTTTTTAGTTATTTGTATGCTGTTACTACAGCTGTTTAAGGTCATGGGAAACTCTTAATCTATGGGTGATGGCAGTTTGAAGGCTTTTTGTCATATTGTGTGTGCACATGCAAGTGTGTGTGTGTAATAATAAATTGAAACAATTAGCTCTGAATTTCAAACCTCAGTAGAAAACCAATAAAGCCCTTCCACTTTATCTTATGCATCTAAAGATGAGTTCCATTAAATGTATTTCAGATCACAATGGCAAAGGTGAGAAATGACAGAGAGAGATTGTCAGACACATAGTAAGAGGAAGAATCAGGGAAAAGATGAACGAAACTAAATCAGTGGAGCCAAGACAGGATGAAAGGAGCCATAGAGGAGTATAGGCAAGTCATTAAGATTGGTGGAGTCTGGTGGTTTTAAAAAAAACTGTTAAGTTTGTATTTTGTTTGTGAAGCGAAATAGAAAACATTAGGCCAAATGGTCTTAAATGTTTGTACTATAACTGAAGTTCACAGCATGTTAATGAATTCTGACAAGGTTGAATCTAGCGTAAAGTTTGTTAAAGCTGTAGGATGTCATTTTTTTCAAGTTGTGAGATTTCATATTTTGCCTTCAAGTAGGTCTAGGCTATGCCTGTTGTGGTTTTTTGTTTGTCTGTTGTTAAGTAAAATTAACTAGAGAATAGTTGCTTAATGTCTTATGACTATAATAAATGCATCAGAATATTTTATTATTTGTCTGATGTTTAATTATTTATTGTTCATCCATCCATAAACAAGAGAATTACTAACTTACTATTTTACTATTATGAATCAAGGTGATTTTGGCTTTATGTCATAGACTCTTCATTGTCCCACATTAGGGAGACAACTGTCCCACATTAGGTAGCTGCAGATTGTTTTAGACAGTTCGCGCAAAGAGCACTAATATGTCTATAATTTCTTTTCTGAATGTGTTATTTGCATTTTCTGTTTTGATTTGATTAGAGAACATCCTGGGGTTTGTAAAATTGTATTGTGTGTATATGTAATGCATTGGCTTTATATCGCAATATGTCACAAAATCTGAAATCCAAAAATTGTCCCACATTAGGGCAATTCACCCTATGTAATTATAAGTTAATTATAACGTTCTCTTTAGCAGTATCTTTTAGTACCTGAATAGAATTAAACCGTTATATTTTATGAACATATATGAAATGCAAATACTTTTCACAAAACTAATTGAAGTGTAAATTGGCCTAAAGTCAAGGAACTTGCTTGTAAATAAAAAAGGACATGACAGCTGTATACTTTAGATGTCCAAGGCGGGTAGTTTATGTATTCAGCGTGACAGAATCTGCTGCGAAACTATTCAGAACACCAGGACTTCTTGAATTATTCAGCTAGATCTAATGTGTGTGTCCTCTGTCTGCCCAACTTGTCTTTGTTTTTCTCCCAGTATAGACTACAATTCGCAAGGTCAGTGGTTGCAGAAGGCAGAACGTCAGTTTCATGGAGCAGCCTGCTGCTCAGTGCCAGATCATTTGGATTAGTTGAGACGCAGCCATGGCATGGATCTTCTTAATATGTTTTTGAGCGTTTAGTTTAGTGGAAAGCAGAGATATGTGCCAGGCTGAATTTTGTGGATGATAAGAAAGCACAAGAAAAACACATTCCCATCTTTCTCCAATCACTGTATAGTAAGCTGTGTGCATGCGCTGAATGGTCGCACCTACGTTTGACATTTGTACGGGAGAGGAGCGAGGCGCGTCGACCTGGGCGCTCGCAAAACCGGGGATTTTTTAACGCGTCTATTTTTGAACTCAGCCTGCGGAGTGCTACAGCGCTCGAGGGTTGGGCTCCAGCAGATACACACAGAGCAATGACTGGACTACCGGCTTTCTGTAGTATCTCCCGTTAGCGGCTAATATCCTCACCATCTCCTGAGTCTAACACATATAGATCCAATTGCTTTTTGGTATTGACTTTAAGATGTCTTGAGACAGCAAATCGTACCGAGAAGATGACAGTAAGTATTTGTGCTGCTTTTGTTGTTATGACTTGCCTAAAGAATAGGTTTTATGCATGATGTCTCCTAGGACATCTGTAAGGATATATTTTTATGAATAGGCTCGCAAGTTGTCATTCAGATATTTTACTCTATAGCGTGTTTTCAGGTTAGTGGGTTGCATTAGCCTATTTGATACACGGGTTGTTTAATATAGGAAAGCTTATAGGCTGACTTGCTGCTTTATTTAATACACTAACAGCTTAACCATGGGCGTTAAACCAGTAGGCTATTTTCATGTCAGCACTGTGTGTTCAAATGAAAGGAACAGCACTGTTCATGTGGTGTCATTATTTAGGTTATTTAGGTTCATGCGTTTTGAAATTGGGCGGTTTTGTCACCGTTGTTGCCGGGGGATATCAGACATGTCCTGTAGCTATGGTTCTGGAACATTACATCATATTAGGATGAGAGGATCGTTATGCCCAGACAGGCATTTTAGTAATTATATTGTTGATATGTACCTGCATGAAAGGTGCTATGCCACCTCAGAGCTAAGGTTTGAGGAAAGTACAGTACATAATGTTGGGAGAGGCTGGGCGGTAAATGCAATGCCTCACTAGCTTGTGCGCAAGGGCTAGCTTGGTGTTAATACTATTCATAATCATAAAAACAACGAGATTGTATTAAAATTGCCAGTGACGCCTATCCGCCAGGGGAGAATTTAACCTGAAACACCCGCGGTGCGGAAGGGGTGGGGTTCCGCGCAGCTGTCAATATGCATGTAGGATATTGTAGGGCCAAATCCACATTGTAGGCTACGAGGTTAATCCGAGAGAGGATCAACCACCCCCCCCCCACCCCAACACACAAGCACACACACAAACACGCGCACCTACACACACTCTTCACCTCGATTTGGCTGCCAGACTGGAATCCGTATCTTGCCTTTGAGTCATTTTAATTAACTACACAAATGACCACACTCCAAACGCAGTCCATAATAAACTGACATTTGTCTTTGATACAGCTATTGTATTTCATTTTCGAGCTATATAGACCTACTCTTCCTAACGTGGTGGAGCCATAGCCATAACTGTTTGAGCTGGTGATATGCTCCTGGATACAAGTGTAGGGTTGTAAAGATATAGGCCACGTCAGGATAACTAGCTTATTGTGTGCTTAATAAATTCATCGTCACCCAACAAACAACGGTCATGTGTTGTACTGAAGTAGATTATGTTTTTTGCGTGCCAGACTGCCAGTAATGTTGCATTTAGCACAGGCCACCGGTCTGCGCCTTGATTCGTGACCTCGTGGAGGCTAAAATGTCACGTATATTAGGTTTGCTGTCCAACAATCCTGCTTCCGAATTGAATCATCAAGACTGTACTAAGTATATAGGCTGAACGTCACCATCGAAACTTTCAATCTCAATGAGTATATCAAGGTCACATTATTACACTGAAAAAAACAGAGTTGCGTTGTCAGGTTTACTTAAAAATATTATGTGTGATTTACACAAAAATATTGTTTCTCCTCACACATAATATTTTTAAGTAAATCTGACAACGCAACTCTGTTTTTTTCAGTGTAATAATGTGACCTTGATATACTCATTGAGATTGAAAGTTTCGATGGTGACACAACTCTCAATTTTTTCATTGTAGATGCTGTAAGGCCTATACTGGTATCAGTTTAAATGCAGGTTATAAAGCATATAAACCGTAATCTATTATTTATTTAAGGATTTAAAGCCCAGAAAAATGTATTTCATCATAAGCAGCAACATCAATTAGTCACAGTGTACAGGACGCATAACAATGTTTATTTTATTTCAGGTGCCCTCCGGAATAAGTTTATAAAAGCTGCTTTTCTATTTTTCATTAACTTGTAAAAGTTATTCAAGGCAATATGTAAATCTATGAATAAAGATTAAAAACACTCCAAGAGGTTCGGGTCACACTGAGATTTGTGGAGACCCATAAACTATAAAGACATTTTAATTAGTTTGGAAATCAATCAGACAGTGATTGCCATGGCACCGGACAAGAGCAGCAACACTGTCTGTTGCCACACAGCCACTCTGGACTCATCAGTTTAAGTCACTCAGCCACTGCAAAGGCTGTTATATTTCGATCAATGGCACAGTGTTGGCCAGTGTCATTCACCTCTGGATGATTGGAGAAGGGTATTGGTATTCCTCAAATTGATCATTGTTCAGATGACTTTGCCAAAGACATTGAGAAGAAAACACATCGTAACAGCATCTGCATCTCTGGTTCACAATGTGAAATGGTGAAATGAGAAACTTAAGAGATGTACAGTACTACTATACAATATGGGATAAGAGGAGAAATCACTGCTGTCTGTCTGTCTATCTGTCTGTCTGTCTGTCTGTGTCTGTGTCTGTGTCTGTGTCTGTGTCTGTGTCTGTGTCTGTGTCTGTGTCTGTGTCTCTCTCTCTCTCTCTCTCTCTCTCTCTCTCTCTCTCTCTCTCTCTCTCTCTCTCTCTCTCTCTCTCTCTCTCTCTCTCTCTCTCTCTCTCTCTC